>JAQFZX010001039.1:0-37415 GCA_034682405.1 Hydroisotoma schaefferi | reverse complement strand
ATTTTTGTACTTTTCAAATGTAATTGTGCTAGATTTATATGATTTTTGTACTTTTCAAATGTAATTGTGCTAGATTTTTATG
Source organism: Hydroisotoma schaefferi (assembly GCA_034682405.1). Taxonomy (NCBI): domain Eukaryota; kingdom Metazoa; phylum Arthropoda; class Collembola; order Entomobryomorpha; family Isotomidae; genus Hydroisotoma; species Hydroisotoma schaefferi. Next base: position 37,333 of record JAQFZX010001039.1, on the reverse strand, counting down.
ATTTTTGTACTTTTCAAATGTAATTGTGCTAGATTTATAAATTGTAAAAGCTGTGATTATCTTTTCAGCTGGTTTGCAAAAATTTAACATGATTTCACCGTTTAGTAAGATAATAAATTTCTAAATGTCAGAATTGCTGTATTGAAACCGTGTAATATATTACTTAAAAACTACCAGCAAGGTTGTTATATGTTGCAAGGCTGCCTTCATTCTGTCAAAAAATATATTTTTGAGAACCAAAGCGTGAAATGAATTCAGCTCAGTTATGAGTTTGTTGTACGTGAAGAGATATTATTTTCCTTTAAAATGTTAAACCCGATGTAATCGGAGCTGATAGGTTCAACGAGGCAGAATCATCATAGGTCGAAACGATTGTACACTGATACCTTTTGGATTTCTAAATATTTCTATCATAGTAATTATATCCTAAGCTATTAGCAGCAGTATAACCGATGTGTATTCATAATAAGGCCGATGCTTATAAAATGAGAGTGCATGCATCGTTTGGAATGGAAATTCAGTCTGCTCGGTACAACTAACTACAAGTTATGTAATATTTTTATTTTTCTGCGTATTAGGAAGGGAGAATGACAGTGAACAGTGAAATTAAATGTGGATAATGTTGCACAATTCAGTTTTATTAGTGAGGATGAGCATGCATCATATAGGGAATTGAAGACTGCTGGATTTGAGATGTTTCTTTTTTACTCTGGCATGTATTTTTGATTATCATGGATGAAGGGGTATGAAATCCGGGTAAATAACTCGTATGATGGGGTTCATACTACCATATCAGTTCCCCTTTTGAGTCAGTCACACATGTCTCGTATTTGAAAAGGAACCTTTAGCCGTATCAGGTTCAATATTAGCTTGCTTATGAAAAAGGGGTTGGACCCTCCATTCGTCGAGATGGTCCATTGTGTTGCCCGAGTAATTGGGTAGCTCAGAGGACTTCCCTTTTCATTACTTGGAGCCCTCAGATTGTTATACTATTTGAAAAGCCTATTCAAATGGATTTCAATGGACAATTCCGCAGAGTTGTACACACAGTAATAGTTCCCTCCCTTATGTGCATTGACGCCAAAATGATAGGAGGAATATGGAAGGACGGTACACGTTCTTATTAGCTGGATCTTTCCTTATTGTAAGTGGCTATTCATACGGGTTTCACTGGGCTTTACTTATCGGCCATCAGTTTTATTCACATTCACATTTGAAGTGTTGTATGCACTCGTATTCTCGTTATAATATTTGGTTTAATCTCATGAGGCAACTCTGTCACAAAAGGGTTCATCTCTGCTTGGAAACTTGAGAAACGATGATGAATGTTGGCCAGGCAAATAATAAATTCTTGTGCACACTTTCCACCAAAGTATGTGGAAAGTTACTCAATAGACTGATCACGTTCTTGCATTAATGAGAAACTCCATCCAAATATCTTAAAAAATTTCCAGTATTCTATAAATATTCAGTTCTTGGAAAGCTTTACTATGACTTATGAACGATCAAATCATCATTCCATATCTGTTTTGATGGAGTGAGTTCATTTTTATTACTTTTGGTTAGCATCATATTCATAGTTTATGCATGCGGTAGATTTATATAGAAGTATAATCCTTTTCTTACCTCTATAGTGAAATAGTATGTAGAATGAAATGGAAAGCGTTTTGAAATTTCAGTTTTTGAGGTAGAATTAAATCACTTACACAAGTGGTCTTATTTTCACTTCAAATTTCCTCTTAAAAATCCTCTTTGAGAGGTTAAAAATACAGAAAATAAATAATAAACCGAAAGACTCACCAAGTCTGCATAGTTTTTAAAATATCTGTATTCGTTTATTTTTATATCTCAAACCATGAATACTAAAATAGTCTACTTTAGAAGCTTCGAAGTTAAAATATAGGATTAACAAATTGGAATAATTATTGTTTAGATCGTGTGGCTGAAATAAATGCGGCCTTAGACGCTAAAAATGAGGCCTTCCAACAGCAACAGCTACTCCTACAGCAGAAGAAGGCACAGCGGAAGTCCACAAGCATAAGTCAGCAAACCGCCTGTAGCGATCTCTCGAACAAGGATGATAAAAGTAAGTCTAGTTTTTAGTAGACTAGTTAAATACGTGCTCTCAAACAAGTGATCGGGTTATGTTATACATTAAAATTTCAGGGGAAAATTTGTTTTAGAAAGTTGATGAAAAAGGGATATTGGATTTTCTCATCTTTCTTTTTGTAGTTGTTGAGTCCAACTCATACATTTGCTATCATGCTCGAAGTCATATCACACCCCTAGCTTAAATATGACACATCTATCCTTAGCCAGAATAAAGAGAAGAGGACTAGTAGGGCGTCGTTGGCCATGTCACATAATCCTTGGGGTTACGTACAAGAAGCAATACAACAAGAAGGTTTTATCTCGAAAGACTATTTCCAGTTGGAATGAGTGACTAAAAGAGAGAATCCTTTGATGTCAAGTACAGAGAGAGTGAACCTTTGGATTCACTCTGGCAAAATAGATTTTATGTATTTTCTGGTTGACTCCTGTCCTCGGCTCTCCCGCACCATCATCATCTAGTAGTATCCACTGCACTCCCTCGAAAGAATCTGAATAGCCATAAGGCTCATTTGTAGAAGTGGATGGTGAGACGCATGAGATTGCGATTATCTCCATGGAAAACCCTTGCTGGCTTTACTCACTCTCACTTAATAGCCAACCTTAAATCCGACTACTATTGATATGTGTATAGATAGAAATGCACAGAAGTAGTTTGCTTTTACTTGGTATAGTAAAAAGAGACTATTTATTAGTTAGGATTTCATAAAGTGGAATAGATGATAACTACTCTCAGGGTCGTAGTTGTCGTCGTGGGCCTGAATGCTGGTGAAAGTAATGAGCAAAGGAGGAGAAAGAGGAAACCAACTAGGACTCAAAGGAATCATAGACTTGTCAACTACCTTGCTACAACAACGCTCAACTTTTGCACAAGAGAATAACCATGTACAAGAGAAAGATAGTGAATTCCCACTCCTCGGCTCCCTTGGTTCACCGAATCCTTCTTTACAGTCCTTAGATATGTGAAGAAAATTAGTGGATTTAATTCCCTCCGAGCTTATTTCATCTCTTTCTCCCTTGAACAACTTCCATCTCTCTTCTGGTCTTGCAGCCTTGTCTACAGCCATGGATGGTTTTTACGGCTCAAATAAATTGCGATTCTTTGAGAGGGGCCCGAGTGGTGTTCCTTGGTGAATCAATCTCCGGATAATTCCCCACTCTTTTGTGAGATCTCTTCCTCTCTTACAACAGCAACTAGAAGAGCTTGACTATAGACAGTAGAGGATGAACTTTAGATTTATTTCATGTACTTTCTCCATACGTTGTAATCTTTTACTTTCTTTTTAGTTGCTTGCTTTACCTGCTAGTCGGGTTCATCATCTTACTTTCATCCAACTTGGTAAGCTCTTTTTCTTCCTCCTCGCCCATTCACTTGATTACCTTTCTGTCTGTGAAACTTGTTTCATCCTCTGTCTGACAAGTAAAGTTCTACTACCTCCTTTGGTTTATGCTTTGTGGATTTATTACACATATCCGGCTGTAGCTGGTAAAAGGGTTAGGATTGCTGGGAGAGTGAAAGGATCATTCCCAACTGAACTGTGGTAGTACCTAACTGCTTTATGGGGTTTATGCTTTCTTTTCTTCACTCTCTACTATTATCCATCTTTACCCACTACCTGACGATTAGTTTTTATAACGGTGAAGAGACTATAGTGCTAATTGCGAAGGATTCATTTCCATTGAGTTAACAGACAAATACCCTCAAAGTAGTGGGTATAAAGTAGCCAACGTTTCGGTTTAATCATAATGGTTTGATAACTACTCTAGAATTTTTTTAAACTAAGCTTTGGTTTGAATGAAAGCATTTATTTACCTTTGTGAAGTGGCCATAATTTTTTGGTAATGATTCCATGTTAAACTAAATATGCATAGGGCTTCAGTTTTATTTAGCACCCATCCGCATTTGTTGTTGAGATTAGTGTGTATTGTTTACTAGGCGTCTATCTAGGTTAGATAACCTCTATCTATCATTTGCTTTGTTTTTAGATTTGTAAAATTTCTTTATGTGCTACTGCTACTGTCTGAGCATTTTATTTGTTACTTATTTTTACTTTTAGATTGAACTACTAAACTACTTGATGAAAAGTATTCCAGGCTGTTAATTTTGAGTTTTCAATTTAGCTGGATAAGTTTATTTGTGACCTTTTTGATCCACACTTTGTAGAGGATTATGATTATACCCAGGCTAGTTTCAAAGCGTTTGCTCCTTTTTGTGGCTAAAGTGGATTAGAGAGTTCTGACAGTTGAGATTTAAGAGCTAAATTGAAGTGCTTGTTGGGAGCAGGATTTATTAGATTAGATTAAATGAGGAGGATTAGTTTTACTTAGCTGTGGACAATGCAGTGGTTGATGTGGATTTATTTTTTGTTTACGAAAACCTTTAGATCCCTGCCCTGCCTGTTCGACTGCGAAGTTAGATATATTATTACCAATTGTAATGCTTCTGGTCTGGTCGTCATCAGCAGGGTAAATTCTGGAGGTAAATTGTAACAATTAACGTTTAGTGCTGAAGCAGAGAGGTTCCTTTTAGTACATATGCTTAAAGCAATTACAGTAGAAGTTGAATCAATTGCTTCTGCGGCTTTACAAACGCTTTACCTTCATTTGTATGCGTTTCATATGTCAAATTGTAGCAGTGCACGTGTTACCTCGAGATTTCAAAGCGACTTGTAAAAACCTTCGTATTCAATCAGATAGGCTATTAGTTTCATTATTATTATGATCGATCATCATGGGAAGGGAAAACTTTGGGGTCGAATAACTACTTTCTAGTCTCTAGTACGTATTATATTCTAGTATCGCCTATTTCCAAGGGAGTAATCATTATCCTTTTTAGGTTCTGCTTTTTTATGCGTACATCCTAATGGCCTCCATTAACTTTGGTCTGTTCGACGGAGATAGTTCTTTTGGTAAATTATGCAATAATGTAAGCCTGACATTTATCTGCCCACGTTCTATCTCCTGACGAAATGAAGGCTCACAAAAGTAAAAATCAAAGTATTTTCTCTGTTAATGCTATACTATTACTTGACATAGTTTGGATAATAATTTGTCCGTATGCTTTTTAATCAGTCACAGCCACAAGGAAGTAAATTGATGCAGCGTTACGCCGTCTATTATAACTAATTAATTGCATGGCACGTTATTGAATTTAGTGGTTATTTTGTCTTGGTTGATAAATTGGAAGGATGTTGTTTACTTGTTTAACTTAATTACGGTTGGTTCCCACAGACGCATCAAGCGTACCCAACGAGTCTCTCCTGACTGGCTGTGGAGATGTGAATGATGCCTCTTGTTGTGGTAACGGTAAAGCTGAAATGTTTGATCTTACGGAGGATGAGGACGATGACTTTAAGCCGATGAAAAGGACCAAATCCTTTATACCTATGGTTGTAAGATGTATAATGTATTGCATTGAATTGAAAATGTCAACAATTCCCTTATCTTGGAGGATTTCTAGCAGTCTTACTTCTTGTAGAGTGAGCTAATACCTCCATCAGAAAGTTCGAGCAGAGGGTACCAAATGGGTGGCTTTGAAAATACACCTGAGGATGAAGCAGAAGAGAGGCAACCATATTTTGTGCCCCCTCAAAAAAGATTGACGTTAGTTTATCTCTCTTTCTGCTACTTACTTATCATGAAATACTATGTAAGTCGGGTTTTAATTATGACAACACGGTTGCTGTAATACCTATCTCTTTTTCACGCAATTCTTTTTTCAGCGTTCCAACAATCTTCTTTGGCACAAGAACTCATAAGCAAATTGCTCAAGTTACTAGAGAGCTGCGTAAAACTTTCTACAAAACTTCAAGGTAAGTTTAGCATGAACTTCATGTTTTTATTTTTATTATTGGATTGGAAAAGCAAACGGAGATTTCGACAGCATACTTTATCGGCACTCATTAAGGCATTCTTAAATTCATAATTCCATAAGTCCTATTTAATTGAATTTTAAATTTGACTTGTAAAATCTCAGAATTTAACAGCTCCTATTCGAGACCTTGAGATGTAAAAACCCAACTTCATTTGGGAAATCTCATTGTATGTTATATCTAAATAAATAAATAGATTCATAAAGATTAACTACGAAATCAATGAAAAGTTTCGGGAGAAGTTCCTATAGGACTTTCAATAACAAATAAACAATTAAGTCAGTTCCATCTCGCAGTACACTTGATAATTAAAGAAAAGTTGTAAACGTGCTAAATGTTTTATTAATAGAGGTAAGTAAGCTCTTTAGAATTTTAGACCCTCAAAGTAATGAGCAAGGGATATATTCAAAGACTGTTTATGGCATTGGAAAGAGTGATGGAAATATTTTCGTTTCACCCGGTATGCCTGGAAGTAATATTGCATTTTGGATGGGTGAATCTCTGTTTGAATAAGATTCCTTCTGATGCAATCTATCTTCTTGTGTTCTTCTCTTGGTATGCTCATCTTTACGATATTTCTTGCTTTTGTTTTGTTATTTGTTGTGTTCACCCAAGCGGTTTCCCGTTTGGTGGGCTGTACCAATATCATTCAATTCAATGAATACCGTCTTTATCTTTTCAAAAATTGTATTCTTTAAGGAGAGCTAGACCTTCGGTATTTTCACCCTAGGCTCATGTTTCGTTTGTATCATCATGTTCGCCTCGTCTCACAACTCCTTTACTCGTTACCTCTTCATTTTATGAATGTATTTATTCTTCTTCGATTTATTACGACCACTCAGTACAGGCAGATAAAAGTCCACTTACACAATAATATTGTGAGTGAAGATCTGCTTAGATATTCTTATCTATTGGTACCGTAGACAGTTATAGGTTTGCATCTTATATTTCTTAAGTAGTTTGCTAACAGTGGGATGGTTGTTTACAGGATTCGAAAACTTTGGTGATTCGGGGTTATTGAGATTTCAGATTTCACAAGAGTGTTTTTTCAACGGCTTGTATGACAGCCTGAAGAAAACTTTGTTGTTCATGGCTTTGTTCAGAATTGGGAAACAATTACCTTTTCGGATCAATGATTTCTTTCAAAGTATGTTTTACAAATATTTTGGCTTTTTCATGATTTTTATATGATTCTTCACAAAATTTAAGGCTACCATAAATTGCTGCTACCCTACCAGCAACCCGATGGGGTAGAAATTTAGCCTTTCTTTGTTTAAACAGTTGTTAGCCATCTTCGAAGGCTTGTATAATGATGATTAGCGTATATTTGAATACTTCATGGGCTGTTCTGGTCGACCTAGTTTTCTGATAAATTGTATTCCAAAATGACGTTTTTTCACGGCAGAGCCCTTTCTGGAAGTCTTCTTTTTCAAACCTTTGCATGGTAAACTTTTAATTAAGACACAGTATTTTCCATAATGGTAAATCTTATTACGGCATGGCACAGTCATCTTATTAATTTATCATCTTTCATCATCATCCTCATCTAGTAACAATGAAAAACTTAAGTGGATTTCGGGAGAACATTTAAATTCATAGATATTTTCTGATGATAAGGGTTTGTATCATTTATAGGTTAGGTCTGTCTTACGAAATGCAAAATTATGAAAAAAAATGTATTTAATTTACATATCATGCGAATAGAGTGGGTCGGTTTTATGAATTTTAGCGAACCACGAAGAAACAGATTTTTAATTGAATTAACATAAAGCTAATTTGCATTATCAATAAAAAGCTTGGAAACCTTGTCTTCAATTTACTGTGGTCAGTTGGTCAGTCGTAGAAAAGGTCATATTTATAAAGGAGGACCCTAAATCTTTAGAAACTTACATTGTTCCTTCTGAGTTGACGGTCTCTCAACGAGGAGAAAAGTTATTATTCTTCCGACTCCTAAAATGCAGAACGCGTTTTGTTATTTACTACGGAGAAAATCAATCAATCAGTCAAGGACGAATCAACGTCAGTATCATGAAGATGCCATCTTTTAATGTATGCTTAACTACTACAGTTTTGGGTTTACCCCAAATAAAAAAATTCGTCAGAAAAGATTTGTGTCATTTTCAATTTTTGCCTCTACGAAACAAAAGTTTTTGTATTGTAGACCTTCTTTTATTTCGTCATTTCAACTTTCATTAAACCGACAGCTTCCCCTGAAATATATATGTTACAATATAATTTATAATACTTTATATTATAGATTATCTTTAATATATGCATTATCAACTCTAAAAAAATTGTATAGAAGTTAGTTTTGTCTCAACTTTCCCGAAAATCTGAAGTAGGCAATCGTATACTTCCACTAGAGTACTTTTCCAGCAAAAATTATATAAGTTAATTTATTATATTCAAATGTTCCTAAATCGTTTCAAAGCAAAGATCAAGGTGATTTAAAAAATACATGCCCCTCGAAAATCGGATGAGAATTGAGAAAATTGTTGCATACATTTATGTAGTTGTCAAATATTAATTGTAAGATGAACTACACTTCGGAGGGTAAATGATATTCAATTAATATGAGATAAGAAGTATAATAATTTTTTCCTATTCTATTGCATTCTGGAACTGGGTATAAAGGGAAGGGTAATTGATTCGTAAAGGGGATCTGACTCTACAGTGTTGACGGTCACCGTGTTGTATTTTGCTCTTTCAATGCCCAAGCCCGCGTGGAGGTGTTGAAACTTTAAATATATAGACACATGGGGAAGGAGAAGCTGAAGACGGGAAAAGGGTAAAGGGGGGAACATGGTAAAGAGGAACTAAGAGCGGGGGAAGGGTGAATTAATGGCAGGGCAAGGAAGGAATTGGAGACAGGGGAATGTATTTGAAAGGGTTTCATAATCATTGCTCATAAGCTTTGACCACTCTGCCGCCGAGGCCATTACTGGCCTATTACAGAGGAGACTGGGGAAGGAAAACTGGATGAAGGCGGAAATCAGGGAGTAGTACCTGGGGGAGGCAGGAAGGAAGGAAGGTGCACTTGGGAACTGTTAACGAGGTATGGGGGACCTTGTGACGAGGGGATATACAATATATGTGAAGCTGGCCAGCTTCTCTGAAGGTCTAGTCATATATGATTCGAACCAGCATGCTGCTGCAGCATAGCATAATAACAGCGGGTCGGTCAGAACACACATTGATTTGATCTCTACCGTTCCTTCCTAACTGTCATCGGACTTCTAGTACTGTCTAACAATCCAACCTTTTAGGGTGAAACTCGGGGCCACCATTTTTCTTTTCTATCGTTCTCGTGTGATTAAAACTATTTTATAAAGATTACAAAGAACTCTCATCCTTTGAACAGATTAATTATAGTGCTGGTCTTAAGCACTAATTTTAAAATAATCTTACTGTACCATTTAAGAATTTACTGACGGTACTTTTTCGGCCCACTACACATAGTTTTTTTATAAATTAAGAAGTTTTCAGATGGCATAAAAAGTTATCGAGCTTGTTAGATAATGCACGTCTTAATTGCGGTAAGCTAAAAATGACTACTTATCTGCATAAGTGGTGAGAAAAAAGTTTTCTTATTTATGGTTGAAATAAATCAAACTTATAAGCATAAATAAAGCAGAGAAAATGTTAACTTCCGACATTCCTCCAAAAATCTGAAAATTATCTCTAACAGAAAGAAGCTGCAGAATGTTTTCCTCCGAAGAGCAGAACCCAGAATATTCCATTCAAAAATACCAAATGCCAAAATGGGTTTGACCAGACGGCCTTAGCCATAAAAATATTAAAATATTAAGTCCTTGAAAGATTGTTGACGAAGTAGAAAATTATAGGAAAATAATTCGTAATACGTTCATAAAATTATTGACATTTAAATGAGTTTCAGTACAGTCAGTGCACAAGTGAGGTTTCTATGTAGAATATAAAAGAATGAATTTATGAAATTTAATTTGTTGTCTACCAAAAGGTCCTTTAATAAATAGATAATTCAATCGACTACATCAAACGCCTGATAACTCGATTTTAATTAAGTATGTCGGTCGCGATTTTAGAATGTATATAAATGCTTTTATACAGATATATCGTGTCATTTCGGTCATGGACCAGTGTAAAGTAAAATCAATTAGAGATATTTTAGGTACTACTTACAATACGAAGGAATATACATTAGAAAGCAACCAACCGAAAAGTTATCAAAAGAGCAACTTCGTTCGATTTGTTTCCCCTAGAACAACCACTTGCGATTTATACCATTTTAGCTGCAACTTGCTATTGCTGGCAAGGAAACGTTTATGATTTATTTGTACTTTTCCCCAAAATGTTGACGCTAGTGATCTAATTGTGCTTGAACCAACAGTGGTCACATTGTTTGTTAGGACCTAATTGTATGGAGAAACGTAATAAAGTAGTATTCGCTTTTTATATTATAAGCAGTACATGAGAAGAAAGAATATTTGATTCTAGGATCTAAAGGTAGAAATTCTCGTTTGTGAGCCTTCAAGCCCTTAGTGAATCTTCTCTTTTTTCTCAACTTCACTAATTATCCTACATCGCTTCTTAGTAATATTTCCTCAAGGAGTCATTTAGTTCTTAGTTTTTGACAAAGGAGAACTTTTGAGTACTTTTGAGAATTCAACGCTCAATTCTACCTCCTTGTCAGGTTCAGGTAGATAATCATATAAAGTCCCACAGAGGTTTCAATATTACGTTTGCCTTGTTGAATATTTGTAGGTCTTCATTTTTTATTATTCGAACTCTTGAGCAGCAAGGGAGTTTGAGGCCTAGGAATGAAATATTATGAATGTAGAGTAGACTAAAAAGTCTTCTCTGGAGAGGCTTCGCTGATGAGATGATGCTGTGTTGCTTTGGAATTGATGACAGATCGATATTGTGTGCTTTGTCACAGGCTTATTCTGAAGTGACATCATGATGAGGAGAGTGTGCAAGGGTTCAGCTTACTTGAGCAGGAAAGTTGTAAAAAAAGAACTGGGAACAGCCCTTGATTCTGCTCTCCCTCCTCTTTATAGACATTTCTTGCTCTAATGATTTTCAAGAGCTTTGATTAGCAGTTTCACCATTTCAGATAGAAGACTCCTATCGTTTTCACTTTTTTCCGATCCTGATGATGTAGATCATTATCATCAGTAGCACCACCGCAGCAATGAATGACTCATTCCCCCCTTCTCTGACTTCGGTTGGATGCCAAATTTTAGCATTTAAGTAACCCAGATGAATGATAAAATGAAAGAGGAGGGTACGTCTACTATTTATTTTCTACTAGCTTTCATTTTCGAGTGTTAGGAAATCGGACAGATATATTTTTAGCCCATTCTAGGGCTATAGGAATTGCCGTGTTCGTCCGTCTGTCTGTGGACACGGTAACTTTCGACAAAATGATGTTAGAACATAGGGGGTAAAAAGAACCTATCAGGCTAAGTTCAAAGATGAGCCAAATCGGTCAGCCAGACGACCCGTGGGGGTCAAAAAACCCCACCGGGTAATTAAATAGCCTGAAAAGTGTATGTCTACTTTACCACCAAAATCACAAAAATATAAATAGTTTAGCCCAAATCGACAGTTTGAAGACCCGTGGGGGTCAAAAAACCCCATCGGGTAATAAATAGCCTGAAAAGTATTTTTAGCCCATTCAAGGGCTATATGGGTTGCTGTGTCCGTCCGCCTGTCTGACGACACGATAACTCTTGAACAAATGATGTTAGAACATCCAAATTTGGCATAGGGGGTTAAAAGAACCCATCTCAGGCTAAGTTCGAAGATGAGCCAAATCGGTCAACCAGACGACATTGGGGGTCAAAAAACCCCATCGGGTAATTAACTAGAGTGAAAAATATTTTTATACTTTTCCACTAAAATAACAAAAATATATATAGTTTGGCCCGAATCGACAGTTTGAAGACCCTTGGGGGTCAAAAAAACCCCACCAGGTCCGTAAACAGCCTGAAATATATGTTGTTACTTTTCCACTAAAATAGCAAAAATATGATTAGTTCGGAAAACATCAGAAGTATGAAGACCAATGGGGAAGAGAAAACCCCTTAGAGTTACTAAATAGCTGAAGAAATGTTTTTCTACTTTTCCATGAAAATCACGAAAACATAAAGGGTTTGGCCAAATTCGACATTTGAAGACCAGTCGGTGTCAAAAAACTCTACCGGGTCATAAAACAGTTAAAAGATGGATTGTTTTTTATTACACCAAAATCACTAAAATGTGATAAGTTCGATAAAAATCGAAAGTATGAAAACCCGTGGGGTTTAAAAACTCCGTCGGGCCTTTAAACAGCCTAAATCATATTTAAAGGTCCCGGAGGGTAGGTGTATGTCGCGGGAGAAAGCGCCTCATAAGCGTTAACCAATATCTGGGGAATAAATTCGACGAGCGTAAAAGATTAAAAGATTTTTGGATCAGGCTTAATGGGTCCCGGAAGAGAGGGGTATGTCGTGAGTGAAGTTCGGCATTTCTTACAGCTAGCGAATGGCCCAAAGACAAACGTTGGTGAGCGTAAAAAATTATAAGATTTTCGGATCAGTTTTTATAGTTCTCAGAAGATAGGGGTATATCGTGGCTGAAGTTTAGCATTTCTTTAAGCTAACTGATGGTCTAAAGACAAAAGTTGGCGAGCGTATAAAATTTAAAGATTTTTAGATCAGGCTTTATAGGTCCCGGAAGAGAGGGGTGTGTCGTGAGTGAAGTTCAGCATTTCTTACAGCTAGCGAATGGTCTAAAGACAAACGTTGGCGAGCGTGAAAAATTAAAAGATTTCCGGATCAGGTTGCTTGGGTATACTTTAAATTAGAATTGCAAAAAATAATGTGCAAGTACGCGTCATGGCGAGAGAAATAAAAGTAAAAACAGAGTACGGGGGTGTGGGGGCTGGCCGTGGCCCCCACGTTGAAAAAAACGATCTAGAAAAGACAAAAGTCTATAAATAATGCACCAAAGCGCCCTGGAATGGGCTCTGCCAGCTGCACCCGGAGGTTTTTTGCCCAATTATGCAAAGAAATTTCTCAACTTACTTATTTAAAAGAGATTGGTGAATTTCGGAGTACGAAAATATTTGATTATCACATGCTACCTTTTAATATTTTTCTAAAGTGCTTTATTTTTGTACCCACTATTTGAAAAGTTTTAATTTTTTAATTGCAGGTCTGCAATCCTATCCAGCCGAAATCATTCATGCATAAATCCTATAGTTGAAACACTTTCGAATCGCAATGAAGCTTGTAGAGAGCTACTTCGTGATTTGTCGATGGTAAATTCATGCCTTTTAATCTGTTGAAGAATTAGTGTATTTTTAAGACTCACTGTCGTGGATTATAATGACAGGGTGGAGGATGCTTGTACCATGGAGGGGCTAAAAAACTTGGAAGTTTTTCTACTCTTGGACATCATGGTATTCATCCTGGATATGACTTAGAGGATTTGGTTGCTGCAGGTCGCCAGGTAAAACTGTTGAAAAGCTTGTAAACCTTAGGTTTACTTTTTAATTTCATAGTGAAGATTTCACTTTCTTGAATATGTTGGGTTTCTTAGCTTAGAGCGTGCCCATACTATGCTACAAGATTTCTCATGGCGGCTGCTGACATTATTTTTTGTCCATACAACTACATAATTGATCCATCGATTCGGGCCAGTGTAAGACGGAATTTTTATTTTATTTGTTTTAGCATAAATAACGGGCAATATTAACACATTCCTTTGTTTCAGATGGGCATTGAGTTGGCTAACCAAGTGCTAATCTTTGATGAAGCTCACAACATGGAAGATGCATCCAGAGAAGCATCCAGCTTTACAATTAGACAAGATGAATTGCAGAAGGGAGTGCAAGACTGTGAAAAAGTACATAACATCAATGGAATCGAGCCTTACGCACATGCCGAGCTAGTAAGTAAAATTAGTCTTAGTGCCTGAAGGGGACAGAGTAATTTTTGAAAAATTAATAGACCCGGCATCCATTCGTAATCTCGCTGTATGACTGAAGATCCACAAGGGAATTTAGAAGTGCTTAGATTGAAATGAAGTATAATGAAATTGTATGAATCAGGGAATGAGTCAGTGGAAGGGAGATGGCAAGTCCTGCGATAGTGATCTGTTTACTCACGAGAATATTCCAAGGGTGAGGGTGAATGCATCTGGGTAGAATTTTATTAGGCTAAAATATGAATTAGAAATAGTAGAGAGGGAGCGAAACATTTATTTGGGTTGTCCCCTCTGGATTTATGAAAATTATTAATTAATGTCACTTTGAGTAAAAGGTAGCACTTATTTATATTTATGTGTTATGTATTGAATTTAAAATGCAATCTTTGAGCTTGCTTTTGAAATATTTTTAAACGCACATTAGGATGTAGTGAGACGCTTTTGAAAAATTGACTGTAGCTTTTCCTGTTTTACATATGAACATGAAAAAGCTGTAGACGCCCTCAATCGTATCAGATTATCTCTTTCATGAATAAATTATGCATATTATATTTAGTATACATTTTTGTTAACTATCAAAACTGTGATTGAGTATTTTTTCTTTCATATATATTTCTTTCTCTTTATTCCACAGGCTCGAATGTTATCTACAGTAAGCGTCTGGCTCGACTGCAATGGTACCCAGCTTCGACAACTGTCTTTCGATACATTTGGTAGATTTTGGACTGGCACTGAAGCTATTGCATCCTTGCATACCAGTGGACTAACGGAGGAGTTGATTCGTAGTTATGAGGTGAAGTTTTATACATTCGTTTTTTATAACAGTAATGAATGGAAACTATAATAATGACATACCTAACAAGAAAAACCTATCTGATTAACACTTTCAGCTTTGTTTCAAAACCATTATGATAGAGCGAGAAAGAGAAATAGAAGCGAATAAAGAAAGAGGAAATCGCTTCCAAATGGACAAGCCCGTGGCCTCAAATGTAACGGTGAATGTTGTGGAAAATGTTTTTCGGCTATTCAATGAGTTACAAAAGCATCATGGCCGTCAGCGGGATGATTTTCGAATTGCTTTGATAAAATCATCGGAAAGGCGAAGAAGAGATGGAAATGGAGGTCCTTATCAAAAATTCACTGTCTGTACCTTAAATGTTTGGTGCCTTAACCCTGCGGTGGCTTTCACGGTAATTGAAGTTGCTTTTCTAATCAGTGACCTATCGTAACATTGTTAGGTTCATATTTTCTGTTCAATAGGATGTTCGGGAGAACGCCCACGCCATTATATTAACATCTGGAACACTTTCTCCGATGCAGTCTTTCGAATCAGAACTCGGAACTCCTTTCCCATTGAAACTTGAAGCCTCTCACGTCATTGATAAGAATCAGGTATAGCTACCATACCATTGATATTCATTTTGATGATACGAATTTGAAGCCTAACCTCTTGCATAACTGTTTTTCAAAGGTGTGGGCTGGGGTACTGGGTGTTGGACCAACCAATGTAAATTTAAACGGTTCCTACCAAAATACTGGGACACTATTATACCAAGATGAGATTGGTTTAATTATTCAAAACGTTTGTGAGATAATACCATATGGTGTGCTCTGCTTCTTTCCATCTTACCGCATGCTAGAAACAATGGTGGAACGGTGAGTTTAATCTGACCCGTTGTTAACACGAGAACGCTTCAATAGTTGAAAAATAAATTGGGTTTATTTAGATGGCAATTAACAAACCAGTATGCTAGAATGGGCATTAAAAAGCATATTGTCGTTGAACCAAGAACTGGAGCAGCAGATTTTGAGCGATCAATCCAAGATTTTTATGCGGCTGTAAAGAATGGTGACGAAAACGTATGCGAAAATATTATTCTGTTCTTTAGAAATTAAAGTTCATCCAAAATGTCTATATGATTTATATTTTTCCAGGATGTTTCTAGGATTGCCACTAGTACCAACGGGGCTCTATATCTAGCTGTTTGCAGAGGCAAAGTCAGTGAAGGAATAGATTTTTCCGATAACAACGCTCGTGCTGTGATATGTGTAAGTCTCTATTAAACCTAACAATGTTGCATTCTGAATTTTTTTTCTAGAAGTTTTCTAATCCGATTATGAATGTAGATTGGAATTCCTTTCCCTAATTACCGTGATATGCAAGTTGAGTTGAAACGAGAGTATAATCAACAAAATCTTAGTCGGGGGCTTCTCTCCGGGGGAGATTGGTATGAAATTCAAGCTTTCAGGTATTTATCAATCATACAAAATACATATGCGGAGTACAGTTGTTCTAGGATGCAATTAATTGTATTTACTGTGGTTGTCAGAGCTGTGAATCAGGCCCTTGGAAGGTGCATACGACATCGTCAAGACTGGGGGGCAATATTATTGATTGACGATCGCTACCTGAAGAATCCGCGTTACATTGGCTCACTTTCTAAATGGATGAGATCTTCAGTAATTTGAATATCTGAAACCTTTTATAAGCAATGATCATTTATAGAGTAAATCAAATGTCTGAGAAGTGTTAAATCATGAGGTTTAAATTATGACAGGTAAAAAATTGCTTTTCTTGGTCCGGCGTTCCTTCAAGTTTAGAAGTGTTTCGAGATGATATGCTGTCGAGACCCATTGCTGAGTCCTCTTTTGGAACTCAGGTTAACTCTGCAGGCGAATCTACTAGTCAATATTTCAGAGTTGGATTGAATGAGGGCGATGGAAATCCTCCTAAGTTCCGTGGAACAGTTCATGATTTCAGTATGAATAATAATGAAGATAATAATGAAGCTGGGCTTCAACAGTCGCACCACTTTAATGGTTTTGCCATTGCAAATCATTCTATTAGTGGCATCAGTCTCCATGATATGAATACTTCTTCGGCTCACCTCAACCCTCGTAATCAGCTAAATTTTTCACCGTCATCAGTTGAAGAGGATTTCAACCCTGTAGTTAAAACTAAGCCTAAGGCAAGAGCAAAGATTTTGACTACGCCAAATTTTAATACTCCAACTAAAAACTCCAGCATTGCAGAAATGTTTGCTCGACAGAGACAAAATAGTGTGAAGACTTCGAATAGTTTTAATCAGCCGGTAGAAGGTTCCGTTCAAATTGTTGGTTCATCCAGTTCCAGTACACCTAGAATAAAGCGTCCGCGAGAAAAAAAAATTAAATTATAAACTAACCTCCTTCCTATCTCCATTTAATGTTTCCTACTCCTTTCCAAAAAAACTTTGGCATATAAGTAGGAAATGAAAATATTGTATTAAATATAAAATTAGGCATGTGGGCAAGAATTTAACCGTTTGATTTGATAAGTTATTTATTTTTAACCGTGATTTACTGAACAATGAAGTATTAAGATACTTGTTTTCCTGAAAGATCGAAGGCTTTATGTATGTTTCCTAATTCTGTTCTGAAATTTGTTTCCATTAAATGCTTAACGTTAGTTCTCCGTGAATATAATTCTCATGGCCATGTTGTGTCAAAGTTTTACATGGAATAAACACTATATTGGCTTTAAGTGTAACATTATAAATACAGAAATTGATTTTCGACTTCAACAAAGTAATTGTGAATATCTTCGTTTCTTGAAATTCTAAAACTCTCCGTGTGTAGTATTAAGACCAAGGTTTCAATTGTTATTCTTCAACTCGACCCGGTTTTGTTTATTGGGAATACTATTTTAATTCTTGATTGAATAAATACATCATTAGATTTGCTCACTTTCATTCAAAGCTTTTACAAAATACTTATTTCATCGTTTTAAGAACATTGCATACTGTGCTTGGTAATTGTAAGAAAAATTTGGATTTAAAATCTCTAATTTAGGTGCTCCAGATGTGGCAATATTCCTTGACTGAGACTGGTTATTTGTGCTTTGTATATCTACGACAGTATTTTTAGAAAAACATGCCAATAAAGTAAAAAGCTTTCCAGGAGTTTTAAGGCACTCAGCAGCGAGTAAAGTTATTGAAAAAGTTATACCAAGAATTAAGATTAAAAACGCTGTCCCAGTTTCGTATAAACTCATTCCCAGAAACGAGTCCCCTGCATTTCCTAAATTGCAAATTGAATCCCTTCCCCACCACTTCAGGAAAAGTCTTTGCATTTGCCCTGTTTCCCTAATTTCAGCAATTCTGTGATAATAATAAATTCATCATAAAATGTCAATCCACATTTTTTGCTGTATACATTTGGATGTAAGGCCTTACAAGGCTTAGACCTACTTTTGAGAAATAACCGCTGCGTGTGGAAGATATTTTTGATAACCCATATACCCGAACCCTGAAAAATAGCGATCTGGCAGCCAAGTGTAGGAGCAATTTCCCTTGATCAGAAACGAAGGTACCAGCTCGCTTGTGAAAAATACATAACGTTCTTTAAAAACTTTGTCCATTCCTTCTTGGAAACTTCCAACAAGTCCTGAAGAATCTTCTGAAAGACGATGAGATAAGGATTTTAGAACGTCTACTCTTGATTCCTGACAAAGATACATCTTCACTGCTTTAAAAGCTCTCATAATTTAGAATAAAGCTTGATATTTAACTTTATATAGTTAAAGTGGAAATTTACTTTAATTCTATCGATGAAGGCCGACCCCTTAGTCAATCCTACCTTCCAATTTTTGCTTTGGATAGCTTGAGCAAGAGATTTGACTGGCAAATTTTCTGTTGTCGCAGCAAGAAATGACGTTAGTCTTGCTGTATAGCAGGCAAACAAGAAGACAGCTAGTAACCAGAAAGTCCCTAAAACTAGTCTGTATGGAGTAACTTTAATGGTTGAATGTTCATTTTGTCCTAAAATAGCAAGAAAAAAGTTTACAGCTCAAAGTTGACACACTACGGTTTAATATGGCAAAAAACGCACGCTCATCAGTAATGCCACGTATATAATGTATGCAAACCGAAGGAGTAAAAAATGACCTTGCAGTACGAAACAAGATGATAGTAAAATGAGCGAGTTGACAGGGGTAATTTCGAGTATCTTGGTCCTTGCAAAAACTGCCAGCGTGATCACTCCCAAGCATATAGAAATAGGGATGGCCACCCAGACTTTTGTGTCAAGTGGTTGAAGATAGGCAGACCATTTAATTTCTTGATTTTGCCAATCCCTTCGAATAAGTAGTCGGACCTATAAGGAAAAATTAGTAATGATAATCGTTTGAATAAAAAATAATCTGCTGGCAATATAGACTTGATCAAATCCGACATTTTCCCTATTCATCGGTCATAATAATCATTATTGCTCCCAAGCGAAAGTAATGGAGATATGCACTCACTGAGCTATATTCCACAGGGGGAGAAAAATCCATAACATTCTTTCTCTGCGTTGTTAAACTGAACGACGTCATGGCTATATCCGCTTCCTGGCGAGTTCCATAATAAAACGGGAAATAAAATAATCATGTTATTAATCATAATCATAATAGAGAACGGAGGAGCAGACACGCAGTCATTTACATTTATTTATTCGAATGAATCCAACACATTCCACGGAGCATGGATTACTAAATTAGTCCGATGAGCATATTAGAGGGACATTGAGTTCGGGAGTTTTCTACATGCCTTGCTTTCCTTGCAGTAGTACCCATACATAGTAGGCTGGGTTTCTTTCATGATTTGGAGTTTACCAAGTGAGAATGTATTTTTTGGCAAATGAAAATTCTCAAGGAGAAAGTACAGGAAAATTATGCAAATAACATTAGTTTGAATGTTTTCCAAGTTCGTAAAAACAAAGGTTCCAGAAATGAGAAAATCATGTTGAGAAGAGGGAAAGAGTTCGTATGTATTTCATTTTCAGCTAACTGAATGCAAAAATTACTTGAATAACCTTTTTCTGAAGCATCCCAACCATCCCAGACCAACTTCCATTGGAATAGACGTTTCCAAATAATTTATCTGATGGGGTCATCATCTCAAAGCTGAAACAATATGCCGTTGTGAAACTTGAATTCCAATTAAGAAAACATGGACTACAACTTATTTCATTTCAGAGGTGGGGAAGTGCCAAGAATGACTACGGATTGTGGACGGAACAAATGCGTGGTTCTTGTAGTATAAGAAGATTTTTACGTGAAATTTAGCTGCACGCTTAGAACATCCAGTATGTCGGGAAGATAACCTTTGCAAATGACCTTCCCTGCCGCTGACCTCTTCTCATCAATGTAGACAAATGGAGGTGCCTTTAAAATAACAACATCCTAGAATTTCTATCCATTAAACATAATATTTTAATGAATATTCCTTAACATGGATAAGCTACACCAAAAGTATGAAATGTTTGCGGGCATAAGTGTCTCAAATAAGAATTCCCGAACACGATCCTGCTTCAGGTTTCAAGTGTGCCAAGTAATGTAGGTGGAATGGAAGTCACTTCAGAAAAAATTAAAATAAATGACGCCAAAGGAATAAATACTGACGTCTTTGCAACAAAAAGCAAACATTAGAGAGTATAACTGACATCCAATTTGAGCTAAAGCTACTTGAACTAACTCTACACACATCCTATGTGTGTAGCGTTAGAGTAACGAACGAAAGTCAATGTCAACTTATTGGATACGATTAGAAGAAAATAAATAACTTTTATGAAATGTGGGAAATTAGTCAATGACTGTCACTGTGTATAGAAGTAAATAAATAAATTTACAGCTACAGTGGTAATTCGGAAGGTCCTTCCTCTGAAGTTTGACAGTCCTAGAGCGTTATCTGCATCGATTTTTAATCCATTCTTTCTTGACCAGCTTCCTATAGGCTGAGTCAGGGGCTCTGATGAGCTTCCAATCCCATAAATGTCTTCGAGGTATAATTCTTCTAATGATGAAGGTTGGCTTGATTCTGAGGAACCCTTCCATGATGAATTGCTAGCTGGATATACCAAAGTCCACTTAAAATTAGCTGGAGATTCGGGCTGAACCCCATCAATAATAATGTCCCTGTTTTCTCCCCCACTCAGTACAAATACAGGTCTAAAGGGAAGGTAATTGATGAGCAACTTAGGGTGAAAGGCCACCCTTCCAGTTTCCGTTTTATTTTTGCTCCGAATGAAATAGAAAGAAAAAATTGGAACAGTTAATCGAGAATTTGACTGTGGGAGGTCCCCTTTCCCAATTTTTTTATCATCATTTGAACTAGGACTGTCCCCAGTAGCCTCACCACAATATTCAGCATGTATGGCGGACTCCTTACGGAAAAGTTTTTCTTGTAAATAACCACATAATTCTAGTGAACGTTCCCAGTCGACAAGTATTCTTATGACAGACCAAGCCTTTTCCTTACAAATATCTTCTATGAAATGCAAGTACAAGGAAATCATTCTTGCTTCACTAACATCCGCAGCATTTTTCCTCGAAGTAGGTGGCAAAGGAAGGATTTGCGGAATGGATTTAAATATCCTATTTATTTTATGCTGCACTCGACCGGAGGCGATGGTGTCACTATCAAATATAGACCGAACCCTGGATCGCAAACCGTACGGCGACGAGGAAGTTGCGGACATCATCAGTTCTTCTATTTGTCTTGGCAGAAGTAGACTCTCCTCTCTCCTCGTTTCGTTTATTACGGATGACGGATGGATTTGCAGCACGGAATCTTTACTTTGATGCAAGCCCCTCGCAGAGATTATATCCCGTGGGCATAGGAAGCACAGGAATAGAACTAGGAGATGCTTGGTCAATACATGAGAATTACTTGGGAATTTTATGACAGGTTTCTGTATCACAATCCCAGACAGCGGTGAATACCGTGGAAAACTACCTCCCATTTCGATTATTTACACAGGGTTTTACTCACCGGCAACGTCACTAAGCTCTCTAATTAGGAGGGTTAACCCACATTTTGAATTTATTTGTTTTCTCTCACTAACATTAAGAACCTCTACTGAAGTAATCTACTGATGTGTGCCGCCTGTACAGTAGTTAGTTATGGCCACTTTTATCGTATTTCTGTTATCATTCATTACTTTATTCGTGAACTGTATCTTTCTGAGAGGTTCAGTTTATATGGTGCTCTACGAAAATGCTTGTTTCTAAAGCAGAAGAGAGGGTTTCTAGTTCCTTCACATTTTCGTTATTGTGCAATATGAAGCTGTAACATAGCGATAGTAGGTAAATTGAGATTCTATTATAGTTAGTTAACCAAACAAAAATAACGTAGCGTCTCAGCAGTCATCTCTAGTAATACATTTGCCATTAATATTCCTTTTTTACACAATACACTAAATTCGTAAAAAATTGTATTGAGAAAAAAGTTCAATGCAGGCCAAATTAAAGAACTAGAAGAATGTTTGCTAAGGTTGAGAGAGTAGATGTTACAGAACTCGTAAGTCCATGTTCTTTTATAGGGTCTGGCTTACAAACTGAGGTCCGAGAAAGCGGAGACGGCCTGATATTGCTAAATTCATAATGCATTGGTTAAAGAACCTCCTTCATGATTCATGCACACAGCAAAGTCGCAAAGAAATCTAATGGTTGCTGCCCTATATATAAAACCTTGAAGAAAGCAAGTATTGAGAGAGACACAATTAAACCTAATATAAACCTATATGTAGCCCGATGATATCGCATCGCAAGGCTTCAGGTTCGGCATATATTTCATGGTGAAGTTAGATAAGGTAGGATATTCCAGACTTCGCTATTTTTCAACTCCGTTTTCCATTCTGCAGAAGTTGACATGAGATTCTTGTTCCATCAATTTGTTCACGGTGGTTGTCAGTGGTATTACTTTAATTGTAGCGTGTGTACGCTTCTGTTGTACATTTAATAATTTACTCAATGGCTATTCAGAAAATAGTCACTTGGAGCTTCGTGTGTAAACTACCATGATATTCATACAATTTTTAAATAAAACAGTAATATTTTACCCGTCTGCAGCAAGCGTTGGTTGTTTTGACAAATGATGTTTTCTTTTTGAGTGACGGTATGGTTTTGTTAGTTGCTATATCCGCGTTTCTTTTACCGGTAAACTGACTTATATTTAGTAGAGTACCACTACTTTTTTTCTTGACAAATCGTTCATTAATGATGTTTTTTAACTTGATATCAGGTAGTTTGTAGATATGAAAAATTACATGAAGTTATCTCCATTTCTTTCACCCTGT
This sequence comes from Hydroisotoma schaefferi, assembly GCA_034682405.1. Taxonomy (NCBI): domain Eukaryota; kingdom Metazoa; phylum Arthropoda; class Collembola; order Entomobryomorpha; family Isotomidae; genus Hydroisotoma; species Hydroisotoma schaefferi. The sequence goes on along the minus strand of JAQFZX010001039.1, from coordinate 14,303 downwards.
TATCCTTTTCCTAAACAAAGAATTACATGCGTTGCTATTCTTTCCAACTCAAACATGATTTAAAATCCCTATGTTCGGCATCGATTAGCCGAAGCATGGAAGACAATTCCTACTAAATTTAAAACAGGCCTTTCGCCTTTTATGGAATTATTGTATTGCAAGCAATATAACCGTGAAAGTTTAACGGTGAAAGTATGATTGTTGCTGTACTATCTATTATAGAACTATATGTTGCTAAAATGAGATTTTCTGGTTTCTTGGAAAGACTATGTAGTAGAAATTAATTATTAGTGCAACAGAAGTAGAATGGAGACAAATGACATGAATGCTGCGTGACTATATGCTATACTATTTATTCAGCAACCCTAACGATGACAGTGACACTGTGTAATTCATGCACATTTCACGAGGTATTGGCATTTTAACATGGACATGGACAAATTAAACTTCGATATTACCGTCACTATCCTTTTTGAAGGTGTATTGGGGTGTTTTTAAATGCAGCTACACTATATGCAGTTGAGCATTGTGCAGCGAAGTATTTATTGTATGAGTAGCTATTCGCCACTCATTGAGGAATATTAGGTAGCTTTATTTTTTACACATTTTGAACATACACGTACTAAAGATTCTCTCTTAAACTAAAACCTAGTATAACAGGCATTTCCTACCTTTTCCAAGTAAATTTATCGTATTATTTCGAGGTAATTTTTATTCTTCTTGCAAGCAGCACAGTAAAATTTCGGCTACAAACTTTAATTAAGCAAAAAAATTAAACTGCAATTTGTTACGATGCTATCAATGTATTAGCAATACATTATGCAAGAATACTAAAATACTACCCTTATAGCTACTCGTTTGAAAGAAATGGATCTTAATTTCTATAAACTGAGTCTCGACAGGAAATAACTAACAAGACAAAATTGTGACTGTATTCGAGTAGCGTCACACCATTAATTACTCTTGTTACAGTTACGCAAGTATGGAAGTATCCTGTCCTGGCCAGGCTCTAAATACAGACAGTAGAGAAAAACTCGGCTCGATTTATACGATTTGATTGAGAAATCATCCCGAGAGCATATCAGGCAAACCCCCAATAGACTAGAATCGAATTTTATGAATTTAATTAATTTTGACAAACAATGGGCAGCGAAGTCATTTTATGCACGCAAATAGTTTCAATGCTCACTGTCCGTACGGATTGGATAACCACATAACTAGCTGGTGCTTGGCCGGTTGTACTTCCCTGGCTAAACAGTTCGCACTTCAGTTATTAGCTACTCAAGAAGCGATAGCATTAATCGTTTATTACATGCAGTATTATTGAAGCGATCCACTATCAAACCTTTCGTTTCACGCTATTCATTATGCATCGTGAAAGCTGAGTATAACCGCAGAAATGCTAGAAGGGTTTTTCTTCAGAGCTGGCTTATTCTACTTACTGACACTAGATTGTATACATATAGCGTGTGAAATGCCGTTAGTATAACTTTTAAGACAAGTCAGGATAAGCGCCTGATTGTTCTGAAATCTTATCTGCAGACTTCAAAATGCAAATACTTGATTGCAATCAAAATCCCTGTTGTTTTTGGTAACATTAGTATTAAAATTTGACTCAACGTGTATTGTATACTAAATAGTCAAATGCATTAGATTTTTGCTTGATTGTTTTTAGTGGCCTTTATTGAGACACTACTCACAGTTTTTAGTCTAAACATATTTGTACAGCAATTAAACAGTCCACTCATCCTCCTAGCAAAAAAATCCAACTCAGAGGTACACAAAGTACAATCTTTCTTCTTTATATAAATATTTGCAAATTAATTAACTAAGACCATTCATAATGATTTCGGTCAATCCTGCCCTATCGCTCGATTACATTCAATCGAATGAACATTCAGTATTTAGTATTATGATATATAAATATGATATATAAATATGGTACGGCTTGGATTAATGCCTGGCTGTAATACAACAAGCTTTCCAACTTTGCACAATTTACTTGAAATGATTTGCTAGATTCCTATTCTACTGTATGGGGAGGTCCAACTAGTAATAAAAATAATATGCCAGAGACCTTACCATCTCGATCCGAGAGCTCGGATTCATAAATTGTGAGATATTAAGTTAAATTATCCCTTAGCTACCAATTTTAAATTAATTCTAACAGCGTAGTTTAGGCCTTTTGACCTTATTCCAAATCTGAATTCAAATTATCACTGAGTTCTACTACTGAGCAGTTTTATGGATTAAATTAGATTAATTTTATGTTCTCGTCTCATATTAATATTGTGTCCGACGTGCAAAAGGAGTATTTCTCCTCCAAAATTATCAAATGCTCATCATGCCAATGCAAAGAACAAGCACAGGAACTGTAAGAAGATTCTATCATAGTCAATTTATTTTCCATCCTTAATTAGTCTCACCTTTATCAACTCATTAATAGCTCTGGGTAACAACAAAATAATACGTAGCATGCACAAAAAGTAACATAGGGTCATCACAACAATTGACTTAAATTAAATAAAGTTTAAATTGATTACGATCTTAGTATATGTAAGTTCTTCTGTACAAATCATCTTGCAAGAAAAAATTTAATACAATAGAATAGTCGACCCTACCTGCTGTACTTCGCATCTTTTTCAAAACAAGCTAGGTGCTTTTTGACTCTCTACCAGTTCATGTGAGTACTTTTGAAGTACTTTTTTTTTATTAGTAATGGGCGACAATATTCCGTAAAGATACGGAGGAGGATAGCTATTTAATTTGGTCAGTTTAGTAAACAGGTTGAAGCATTTATTGCAAAAGGACTGCCAGTTGGATAATCGTTGGGTTTCGATAGGCGTTTCAACAATAATTTTACTAAAATTTACTAAACTTAATCTCAAAAATGTGCATTCTATGTAATTATGACATTTACTAAGCCCAAAAATGGAACTAAGAATTTCAAACGGCACACCCAATTTGGCAGATTGGACGATTTGAACGAATTATTTTTTAAATATGTTAATGCTTACAATAGTCTGGCCTACTTACTCATCTTTGAAGTAATTCTACACAAAACTAAATACTGAATGAATGCTCTAGTAAAAGTGTTAGTCAAAGTCAAGTAAAATTATCGATTTCGTAGTTGGAATAATAATTCATGTTCACTTAAGAAATGTCAAAGTAGATAGGATACATGGATACCACGGCGGATTACACTTATACTCACTCTTCTTTTTGTCTTAATTACACCAATTTTCTTCCTGCAAGTGTATTATACGCTGACTATAGATAAAAATCTAAATTCAAGCTCAGTTTCAGTCTTCCTTTCATTAGACTGAATGAGAAGAGTTTTTGAGGGTTTGCCAAGAGAAAGTAAGTATATACTACCCATTCTCTAATTGCAACCTTCGGTTCCTTAATGTATGCACGCCTAGAGTACCCACCACTGAACCACAGACAACTTGGACAAATAAAATGAACATAATTTGATCAAAATGATTAAATGTGTAGCAACGCATCACCCCTCATAATTCCCTGAGGGAAAGGCAGAGTTATTAGCCCTCATTAAAAATACAATTACTTTTATAGTTATAAAAACAAAAATAGGCTTTAAGCAGTAAAAACTGGCAGTTCAACAAGACTTATTTAGCAGTCCATAGTTTTGTGACCATTTCAAACTTCGAAAAATCACTCGGTGCTGCACTTTCCCCTTTGATTCCGTTTGGATCAAAATTTCCAAGCGTATGGAAAAACCCCTACTATATTTTGCATCGTTAAATCTTAAAAATTAAAGCTTCATGGAAGAAACATAAGTCCATATGTACAGATAACATCTAAAGCGAACTTGTTTAGATAGGAAGAGAAACCTTGAAAAACTCAACAATGACGTTAGTTTTATCTAATTATTTCTAAGGAAACAATTTTAGGAAAGGGATGCAAAAGATTAAACTAGTATAAATGATCTTATGATCATATACAAATAGCAAGGAACTACTAGAACTCGCACTGTTACTCGCACTCTTTCCCCCAGCTCCTAAAGACTGCTGCGAGATATCTATATGGCTCTGATGATGACCACGTTGCGAGTCGTTCTTATCCTTATCAACAAAGGAGTTTTGGTCCTTCTTTCCCCTCCTTTCGTCTCCGGTTGTTAGAACTTTGGAATCATCCAGTGACTCCGGATAAGCCGCATCACTATGACTTTCCTGTAGGTTAACCTGGTGATGTTTATGGTGGCATTTGAAATCCTCGGCATCCAGCTCAATCACGTTTTTAATGCTGTCAAAGGCGTAAGTAGTGGTTTCCTCGGGTGGAGCGTTCACTACGGTCACATTTGAGCTGTAACTGACTCGCACGGCTTGGTTTTGTTCCGTAAGTTCCCTTCTCTTTTGTTCTGCCGTTGTAAATAAATTACACTGGATTTTGGCCAAATTTATTTTGACATGGTCGCTCTCCGTCTCTAGGTATAGTTTTGGCATCCACAATATGCGACAATCGCACATGAGACGGTTTCCTAGAATTTAAATGTAAATAATTTTTTCAAAACTGCTTAGTAGTATTAGCTGGACAATTTCGTTAATAGCACATAAGGCATAGACCATAATCCAATCCATGATGTCCCATAAAAATTGTTTTTGTTGCTACTTTGCTTAATTAGAAAATTGCATTGCACGTTGATAACAACCCAGTCCATTGATGATAATATTGTTTAAAATGCCATTAGAATTATTGAATAATACAGTGTGCATTGGACCTTTCTCTTTGTATGCAATAAATGTAGTAAGACGCTATTTATTCATTGAAAGGGCAGCATAACCATAACCCTGCCTTCACGGTTTACCGAGCCTAGTGGACATTTAATATTATTGGTTACGTTTCGGGATGTAACACACAAGGCAAGCTACTTACTTAGAAAGCTTAAGACATGATAATATTAAACGAGAAGATGAGACTGGAGTTCTCATAAAATCCATTTGATACATTTATTATGCCTCGGCAGAAGGGGAGATTTCCCATTTATTCCAATGAGAACATTTTGATTTACGAGAAAAAGGGTTCCTTTATGGTTTCTCTAAATTGCTTATGCTCTGCCGACAAAGTTCACACCGAGTTTTTTTCATTTGTAACCAGTAAAAGCAGTAGATTCCTGGGATTAGCCTCAGTTTGAGTTTATATTATTTGTAAACTTCTTTATTGCTTACTTCTGATTTTAGCTTTCAATTTAGAATGACTGATCTAGCATAAGTACTTTTACTACTAGCTTCCTTCCTCTGAAAATTATTGAAACTCCTGTTGGACTTCATGTTTTGCTTTTATGAGTATTTAACCTACTTAAGGAAATGCATGATTTAGGATTAATTTATTCTGTTGAAAGCCTAATAACATGGTAGCTAATTATAGCTTCCCTTTAATCTCAAAGATTTACTTGGTCTCACCTTCTAGCATAAGTTGCATGCTGACGTTTTTCAAGTTTGGATAGACAGGTTGGATAAGGCTCTCACTCAACGTCTCTAATTCATTCTCCCTCACATCCAGCATGAATATCATTTTCAAGTGATCAAAGGTGTGAGCCTGAAGGGTAACGATCTTATTATCCTTGAGAGTCAGCCTTCCAAGATGCTTGAGTCCCGAAAAGGCTGCGGAACTTACAGACCTAATTTGATTTCTGTGCAAGTCTAACTCCTGAAGTAGTGGCATTTCTGCAAACACGCGATCTCCAAGGAATTCAATCAAATTGCTTTGCAAGTCCAACCTTAGCACGCTTAGCAATCCGGAAAACACATCAGGAGTAAGAACAGTTAGATTGTTCTTATGCAAGTCCAACTCCAGCAGATTGCTAAGATCTTTGAATGCAAAGTCATGAATTAGCTCGATGTGATTCCGGTCCAAAAAGAGGTATTGAAGTTTAGGCAGGTCCACAAATACTTTTCTATTGATCGTAGTGATATCGTTAAGTCCTAGATCGATTTTTGTCAGGTTAGTTAAACGGGCAAAACTCTCAGGACTAATCCTGCGAATCTTGTTATCCACCAATGAGATCTCGGCTAAACTTGAAGAGCTGGTGAACGCGTTTTCAGGTATTTCTTCAACTTGTGACAGTCTCATATTAAAATAATGCAGCTTCTTCAAATCCCCGAACAGCTGCTGAGGTGGAAAGTACTTCAGAGCCCTTTCAGGTCTGTTGTAGAACTCCATAAAGGTCAGGTTTCTTAAGCCCCCAAGGGCTGTCCAAGTGTTGAACTCTGGCTCAGGAGAACCCCACGCTGCACACTTTACCGACCAAACATCCTCCGAATCAGTTCCAGAGAGATCAGCCGGGTCGCAATTGCAGAACATCGGTGGTCCGTCAAAGTTACAAGCATCCGTGGACAACTGAGAGCTTCTCACTTCAGTCTCCGGGGCACTCATTGAATCCGCTGAGGCTGGATTTAATAAGTTGGTGAGGATCAAAAGAAGTACTGTTATAGAACGGAGAACTTGTCCTCTTGTTAGTGCGAGCGGAGTCCCTTGGACGTCGGAAGTTGGAGCTCTTGAGTTGAAGAAAGCTTGCATTGTTAGTTATTATGGAATGGATGCTTCTGTTGTCCTGTCGATAAAAAATAACCAAGCACCTTGACTCTCTCTCTCTCTCTCAGCTGAATCTCTGAAATGCAAGTGAAGAGCACGTAAGACAAATCCCCGTGAATCCAACGGTTTAAGTGTAAACTCTTTCGTTATGGACACACTACGAGTTTTTGGTGAGGTCTGGCCTAGACGCCCCCTTCTTCCTCTTCTACACCCTTTTTAATGGACTTTTCGTCTTCCTTGTCCAGAAGAAACCTACACATTAACAAATAAAATAAACATGCTTTTATAGATAACCGTTTCATAGCCCAGCATACACAACAGCCATAAATATTATTATGTGCTGATGACTGGTTGCCCTGAACATATCTGACTTTCTAAACAGGAGAGAGCTTGAGACTCGCTAATTTATTTTCTTGCCTATTAACAGCCATTTCATTGTTTCTGCCCTAGAAAAAGCTTTTGTTTTATTGCTTTACTCTCCTTGCCGGGTAGCTCAGTCACAGTGCATGCCCATTTAACTGAACAAGGCCTTCGTATTTTAAGCATCAGACCTAAAAATACGGACCCCACCCTTAACATATAGCATATCGGACCAACCACCAGGACGAGTACCAACTTTAGTATTTATTAGTGCGTGCTGAGAAATCAGGGTGTATAAGTCTGTGGGCGAAAAGTAGCTAAAAATCGGGTAATTATTCTAAATTTTATTACTATTATACTGTACTAAAAGCCAGCCTTTAAAGATGAACTCATTTCGTAGACAATTTTCACTCCACAAGCACACCACACACGATAGGGTTAGCCCTGGCCTGGCGTTGCTAAAAGCTTTAGGTTTGAAGTTTGTTGCAGCAATTACTCAAGGCAAGGAAGGGAATTTCTCCTAGAACTTGAACGCAGTTTTTATGACGTTTTTACAGTAATATTTATTTACTACTCATACTCATGGAGTCCCACACGAATGAAACATGAAACAAGAAAAGAAGTTAAAACTGAAATCAGTAAAAAAATTTAAATGAGTTAAACACGCATTTATTGAATGATATCGTCTACATGGGAGCTTTAATTTACATAGAATATGCTGAATGAAAGCAAATTATTTTCGCCGACTACTTGACTTAACTTAATTACCGGAGAAAACAATAAAAATGGTCTCATTTTATTTACAATAAAACCTATAAACTCAACTTTCTTCATCGTGTGGTCGTTTAAAAGTCTGAACTAGGTACATATTTAACCAACACAGTACCGCTTGTTTCTGATTGAGTAATTAAAAACCACCAGAAGCTCAGTAAAAGGGATATGCAATAAGGAGTTTCTTGTGATAAAATGTCTTCAATGCATTTCTCAACTATTCATATACACCAGCCTTCGCATCTATCCGAAAACCGTACAGAAAGCTGTCCGTGATGATGATGTAAGACTAACAACTGGCTACTGAGACTGTATGCAGTCATTTCTAAAATCTAACGCATTATCAAAGAGCTAACAATGAACTGTCTTGAGAAAACATATGTTACAACATCCAGTTGTCTGATTGTCTGTCCGTTTTTTTGTATTTAATGAAATGAAAAAGAAGTCTCATTTGAGATAATATTAGTCAAGAGATAACAAGGGATAAGGGTAATTAGTACTAGAAGCAGACATGGACATGTCACAATAAATCAATCAGAGCTTATTCTTCTAGACATATATTGGCCACCCAAGTCTGCCATCAGGATCATTATTCATCCTTTAATGTTAAAGTATAGCCTTGCTTGTTCCTTTCTTAGCAATTATTATGCCCTTACTGGCCTTTATTAAGTCAAATAAATTAGACTTCGGTCTCGGCTTGTGGGACACTCGTCCTTTAATCCAGAGTTAAATCTCACCTCGGCCACTGCACTGTTTCCTGTTCTTGGGATATTTATTTTGATTTAAGAGAGGAGGTTGACATAACTGTGCTAATCGTGAATTTTTATTCAATAAATATAAAACAGATAAATCTCGTCTTAACGACCGAGATAGAATAATCTTACAACCCATTACCCATTGTCAATTGCACTACCGTAAAGTCGCTAAATATAACCGCCCGCATTAATTTAGCCGCTTATATCCTTTACATGTTAAACAGGGTACCCCTCCCATGTTAAACATGCTTCAAAATATCTTTTTCCCTTAGCTTAACCGCGGCTTCATTTCGCGACTTTACGGTAATTTTCACAATGCCTGGTAGCAGGTCCAAGTTTATTCCGATTTATGATGGTAAATCTTTGTATGCTTGACTTTTCAGAAACCTTTAATCTGTCGCTTTCAACATTTCAAACTTTATAATTTAGGAAAGTAGGCACAGTTCAACCAAACATAAAGGAATGAATTAACTTCTATTTCTCCCTGTAATAAGCATATTATATGAACTTACTCGTTACTCGGTCAAAGAAGTTTGTTATCCTTTTTTCATGATTTGCTGTGCCGTGCTGCCGTGTCCGCATTTGTATTTATTTTCTCAGCCGGCACTATAGTTTTTATAACAACTAGATAGTTGGTGAAGAGTTTTTTGACTAATTAATGTGGTTAAAGTTTAAAAAATCTCGTTTTGAAACAACGTTAAACTTTAACTTATGGAATACTGCTTCAACTAGAGGTATAATATAAGCTCCGCACAGCCACAACTAAGACTGAATGAACTGCTGCTGCATGTCATAAGTTATACACTCCTTCGATCGCAGTCTAACGAAGCGAGTCATACTGCGATGACTTTAATAAAATAAACTGAATATCGGCATGACTGGGACTGCTTCCTTATGCCAAACTTCCGATAATATTCCTAGAGAGGTGAGTAACAGAAGTGGTCTAATGAATGAACTTATCTTATTCTGAAAAAAATGTATGGCTCACCAGAAAAGAGTTAAACAAACAAATGATGGACGGGTGTATGAGGTAGGTCAAAAATTGGAATATTTATGGTTAAAATACTTTTAGGAATAGTCAGACGTTTTTAAAAGCTTCCAGACTAAACTGTAGGCTCTTAACCAAACCAAACCAATGAACTGTTGGCTGTTATGTATTTACACAAGTTCATGGAAATGTTAACATTAAAGACGAAGATGACAGAACGTTCAACTGTGGTCCCTCCCACCCAATCAAAGCTCAGAGTTAGCTTCCACAGATTTTTAAAACCCTTCGAGTTCATGAATTTATGAGTATTACTTATCTATAATGGCTAGGAACTTTGTTGCAGTACAATCTAGCTTATGTAACCTAATCCCAGTTGCCCTACTGAACTTTTTTAGCCATTCATCCAATACTAGGTTATCCAAGTCGGTCCAGTGGCAAAACTCGTCACCTCCTTTTATGGTTTTTATGAATCAAGTAATAGTTACAGTCAAGTTAAAATATGGAATAATCTGCCTAATCATATTATGAGTTGTCCATATTTCTACAGCTTCAAAACTTCGCTTAGTGAACATTTAACAACAAATCAAATGCTGAATTGAAGTCCCATTAATGTAATTAACTTATTCATTCCACGTTCAAATATAAACACAGTAAGGTCTTTGGCTATAAATGAGCGGTTGATTTCTTTGGCCAGAAAGCATTGTTTTTCCATTAACATATGAACTGCAGTTCGTGAATTATTGAGTTCGTTGTTTTTAAAAGTTTAATTCTAATAATTTTTATTCTAATCCCTAATACAGTTCTGAACATTATTGTTTTAAACTTCATTTTGAAAGCTTTTATCAAATCTATTTCATTATACATTATTTTTCTAAAGTTTTAACCCATCTGAGTTGCATTAATGAAATTCAGTTTATAAAAATGTCACCCTACTAGTGCCAACACTTATGCGATAGTGGGATGAGATTTGGGATGAGGAGTCTCCCAGTTTTTGCATAACCCTAACCTAACATCCTAATCCTAACATTTCCCTTCAACTCTTATGAATGATAATGTTTGAGGTTCATTCATCATGATCACGATGCGACGGCGACAAGTACAAGTACGAGTAAGTAATAAAGGGCTCGATGACGTTCCCAGCGTCCTATGGTTGTTGACGTACTTTGATTCTGTATTCATTTTATTTTATTTTTCATCCCCACAAACCGATGAATCATCTCCATCATCCTGGTTAATCTTTTTTTTATTTACATTTCATCCATTTATGATAAACTTATGCATGCATGTCATGTTTATTGTGCAGCGTAAATGCTTTTATTTAAAAGGGTACGACTGACGGCCGACATAAAAACCATTCTTGGACTATAATAGGAGCTTCACTTATGATGACACGTTTACAGACATAAAGAACCAAAGCAAAATGTTCGATTGATAGAGTTGGATGGAAATGTTCATCAAAAGATTATGGACACTCAGAACACCCGTCAAGTTATTTTACGGTTTTTAAAAGCCAAGTCCGTAACTAAAAAATGTTGCATCAAAGGCAAACCTTTCGCTCTATTTTGTGAAAAGGGCTTGCTTGAGTAGGATTAAAAGGAAAATGTTAGCAATTAGTGCTTTTCAGAACATATTTTTGTCAGTGATAATGCATTCGTTTGTTCAAAAAATCGTCCAGAAAAATTATTCAAGAGAAATATATGCTTCGCAAAAATAATTAGCGATATTGAAGTTTTTTGAGTTGAGTTGAATTGTAGAGGGTCAACTGACTTTTTTATAAAATAGTATTCCGACACAAAAATCTACCTTTTACAAACTACGAATGAGAATATAAATCTTCATGGGAAACTTTCCCGTAAAAAATTACACCACCGAAATCAATCTAGCACATCCTCCGGATCAAAAGGATCGCAACAAGCAATATTTGTGCAATAGACATGCACACAAACTACACTTTACAAGTATGCATCTAAAAAGTATAGAGGATATGCTAACTAAATCTTACTACAAAATTCGTTCAAAGAGCAATCTATCGAACAAGTCTTATGAGAAAACGCATCATAAGTTTTTCAACTATCCAAGATCAATGAGCTAAAAAAGGCAGAGGAGTGAAAAAAAACGTTTAAATATTCTGATTAGAGTAAGCAAGGAGAGTATGTATAGTTCAAATTAAACTAGTAGTACTTTTTTTTATTTATATAGAGGCATAATATGGAAAGAATACTCGTTAAGTAAACTCTTGCACTCGTATGATAAACTGATGAATGATACTGCACTTACACTGCTTGCACAGAATGGCCAAGCTAAAGGAGGGAAACAGTATGTCTAGAAATTGTCTGAGATGTCTGAGAATGTTTTACTTTCCGAAGAAAACACCACCAGAAGTTGTACAAGCTCAGTGTCAACGTCAAACAACTCTTGAATGAAGCGATGATTTTTTACGAATCGATATCAAGAGGAATGACAACAGAGGATTACATAAAGGTCATTTATGCCAGTCAGCTATGCAGTAGTCTAAAAGGAGGACGATAACAATGTCAGGACGTTTTTCTATAAGTTTATAATTTCATGGATTAGACTTACACATGAGGCTTTGTCCAAAACCATGCTAGATATAATGAACGCACAGAATGGGTTCCCCTAACCGGAACTTTTGTTCGTGTTATTGAAGATTTAGAAGGGCTGTTATATTAAACTTCGTAAAGTGACAGTCCTACTGTCTGTGTCGACAAGAGAAAACTTTCAAAGCAAAGGCTTGTCAATCCTAAATCTTGATCAGCTTCCAAAAGTAGACTAGAAATGCTCGGATCCAAAAAAGACAGAAAGGAAGAGTTGCATAGAGGTTTAGTAGCTTTTGCATAGCAAACTCCTTAAGTAGACTTAAGGTGGTAATTACGGTACCATAGTGAATTGGATTCTCTCAGTTCCGCTGCTGGATATCTATGGAATAAATTATTGATAGAAAAAGTCAAACTATTTCTAAAAGTAAGTTGAACACAAAACTTTAACTTCTTTGGATAACCTGGAGGAGACGAGATATTTTTAACTGGAATTCATGAAGGGTAACAAAATACCTTTTCAGAAGGATTTTTATGAGCAAAAAGTTGCGAAATTAGTCTCCACGCTGTCAGTTCATTCCATTGTTTGCTTGGATTGCTACATAAAGCATATAGTACAGTTTATATAATAGGATGAGGGTATTAGTTAGTACTTCGCCTTGGTTTTATTTTTTGTTCATTATTTGTAGAGCAGAGGCAGAGTTAGAGGTGACATTTCTTCTGGTGTTGCCTACTATTTTAACTGTTACAATACAATAATAATACTGGGTACCTTATATCAGTCTAAAGTCAAAGTACTTTTGAAGTTCTTGACTAATTGGGAGTGTCTAAATGTTTTTGAACATTCTTTTTCCCTTTCAACCCATACTGTAAACTCTACTGAATGCTAATGTTTAGCCTTCTACTAGCAAATAACCAGTAATTAGAAAACATAATTTTTCTCGAAATTAGCATTGGGCTCATGAATAAACGGAAGTTATCAAAAACAGTTTTAATCTTGGTATAAAACAGTGCTCACACTTAAAGGCAAACTTTGTGTGATGAAGTGACTTAATAGATGACAGATTGCGTAATTCTGTTAATGAACCTTGACAGGCAGGCAGAGCGGCTGGATGCGTTATATTAACTTTGCAGTCAGTCAGCCAGTGCATAGCTCAAGTATGCCTAGTAATAATAATCCGAAAGATTATTTAAAACATTAATTTCGTCCTTGCCAGCGTTACAAGCCCACGTCCATGTGCTAATTACATTGCAAGGTCGCCTTCGGTGCATTTCACCGTTTCTGTATCATTATATTTTCACTATATCGGTGAGTGCCTTGATGAAATATTGTGTTGCAAAAAAAAGGCTTATGTTCATGTAAATGACGTCTAAGTAAAGTTCTACCCAAAGAAATCAATTGGCACTGAGTCAAGAGCTCTGAATTCACACGCCATTGAGATTAAAGATACTTTCAAACTGGAGACATCTTAATCTTAATGAGAACAAGAAGCAAACGGGTAATTAAAATCGGATGGCCTATATTCTAATTATGCGCTGAAATTTTTCAAGATCAAAATACAAAACCTTTCAACACAGACGTATATAATAGCTAACGGAGTCTTTTGCTGATAAGGGAATAGTCAACACAGTTCAGTAGTGTGGGTTAGTCAGTTAGACTGCGTTGAGAAACTCATGGTTTTTTATTCTTTGCATGGTTTAAATACTTGTCAAAATAAAGCAAGCTTATAACAAGTGTGGTAAAAATTGTTAAGACATTCTTGCGGACAAACTCGATAAAATGTGTTTAGTCTTATGGAAATGAGGACGACGAATGTTCCTACAAAGGACGCGGCTCTGTCAAACAGGAACCATTACATCTCTCTGGCAAAATATTATTTGTCAGCTGAAAAATAAATAAAAAAAACTAAAGAAAAGGAAACGTCCTTCCAGTTTCTCCCTCCACGGCACAGGATAGATCGTTGTTGCTGCAGCTTGGTCGCTGTTGACACAGCTAAAGGAATACTTAATTAGCTGCATGGTGCATTGGGTTTGGAAATAGGTTAGCAAACTAAAGTTCACCACTGCTTGTCAAGTCGAGGGTTTTTTATTACCTTACCATGCAGTCAAAGTGCATCTTTTTACAGTTAACTGTCACATAATAGGGCATTTTACGATTTGAGTAACTGACGCAGACAGAAACTCAATAGGAATGGTCCAGCTAGTTTCATTCCGTTTTATGAGTTCCGTCTCCATTTCTTAGAGAGAGATTATAAAACTATTAGGAAAGCCGTTGGACGGCATATGGTGGATTTCTTTAAATTTTGGATATGTGCTATA
>JAQFZX010001038.1:0-37422 GCA_034682405.1 Hydroisotoma schaefferi | reverse complement strand
AGCCTCTTCTTTCTTAGCAGAATCTACAAAACTTGCATTCGAACCTTCATCGTCACTGCTATCAACAATAGCACGAGTAGCTCCTCTAGACATATTTTTAACACCCACTGCAGAAGCATTGTCTTTCTTATCCGAATCTACAAAACTTGCACTCAAATCTTCATCGTCACTGCTATTATTAACAATACGAGGCCTCTTTTTAACACCAACTGCAGAAACCTTGTCTTTCTGGTCCGAATCTACAAAACTTGCATTTGAACCTTCATCTTCATTGCTATTATTAATAATATGAGCAGCTCCTTCAGACATCTTTCTAGCACCAACTGCAGAAGACTTGTCTTCCTGATCTGAAGCTACAAAACTTGCACCAACTGGAGAAGCATTGTCTTTCTTATCAGAACCTACAAAACTTGCACTCAAATCTTCATCGTCACTGCTATTATTAATTATACGAGCAGCTCCTTTAGGCGTCTTTTTAACACCACGTGCAGAAGACTTGTCTTTCTTATCAGAATCTACAAAACCTGCTTTCGAACCTTCATCGGCATCGTCACTGCTATTATTAATAATACGTGCAGCTTCTCTAGACCTCTTTTTAACACAACGTACACGTGCCTTCTTTTTCTTATCAGACTTCGCATTCGAAGTTGTCTTGGGCGATGTATGTCCTTCCGAAATCGGTCTACTAGAATTGCTCCCATCCTGGATTGACTGCGCCTCATTTGCTGTCTTCCAGAATAATATTTCCACAAACATTGTCTTGTTTTCACAGAGTTTCACGAATTTTGGCCAAAGATGAAGGAAAAACTTGTGCGCTTCCTAAATTACAAAGTAAAATCAATATCATTAATAGACAAACCAGTATGCAGAAATCCCCTGAACAAACAGAGTCCCAATCTAAAACTTAAATTACCTTCAATTCCGGCTCATGTTCTGCAACTTGCAGAATCTTCTGAAAAGTTCTGAAAATAGACGCCTGACAGATCAAAGCAGGGTATTCCATTTGGAAAGCAAATCTATGGAACATTTTCATAATGCAGTGAAGAGTAAACGCCTTAAGCCTCTCACATTCTTTAAACAACCGTCCGTAGTTGCATACAATTTTTGGAGCAGCGTATCTATAAAGAAAAATCCCATCACATAGTCAGCAAACATGAACAAGCTCTACATGCGAAATAACTCTACAGCAAGATACCCAGAAAATGATCAATCTCTTTCCTAAACGGTATTTATTTTAAAGATCCTTCGCTGAGTTGGGCTTCGCTTGTGTAGAGTTATACTTTCTAAACCTTCATATTTTTACGAACTTACTTCAATACA
The DNA here is from genome assembly GCA_034682405.1 of Hydroisotoma schaefferi. Classification (NCBI taxonomy): domain Eukaryota; kingdom Metazoa; phylum Arthropoda; class Collembola; order Entomobryomorpha; family Isotomidae; genus Hydroisotoma; species Hydroisotoma schaefferi. The sequence goes on along the minus strand of JAQFZX010001038.1, from coordinate 36,102 downwards.
AAACTAAAGAAATCAAACTCCTGTTCCTTTGAAGTAACTCGAACTTCTGAAATAAGAAGAAATGAAAAATATACAGTTAAAAATAATAAAATAAACACATATCCCCAAAGGAAGCAAGCCGTGCCTGGGAAGCACAAGGGTAAATATTAAATGACTCAATCATTCATGAGCAAATTGACTTAACTGTTAAACGTTCTATGGGGAATTTACTCCCTTAATTCCTCCCATGTATCTAAATCTAATCCTCTGTCAAGCTTCTTCCTGCCTTGGTTCAATCTTTAAGGTTCAAAAATCCTAAGAGACGATACTTTATTGCTACCCCTCCTACTCCTAGCTAGCAATTACTTCCTTTCTTTCCAAATCCGTTGTGCAAGCCGTTTCCTTCACAATTTTTGACAAATTACAGTAAAAATTGCTGGAAACGATTTTACTTGACTTAAGAAAATCCCTAGAAGAAATCATTCAAGCTGATCGTATCATGCTGAAGGAACTCATGTTCTACATGCCAGTGTAACTTCGCATCCTACCAACAATACAACTGTGCAACGAGCTATTATTTCTGAGTTCTGCTAGGGTATTAAAATATGCATTCCATTAGAGACTTTCGAACACTTTCTCCGCAACTTTTTTGACAAAATTCATTTTGAAATCCCCTTCAAAAAATCATTCTGTATTCATTTCCTACTGGCAACCGGAGCTGAAGTTCGCTGGTCAAAAACAACCCCTCCAGTCCAAACAGAACTGCCAAGATGTACCCTGGCTTTCTCTAAGCTTTCCCCCCTCTACTATTCCAACAAAGCTAGGCCTACGTATACTTTACCCTACCTTTATATTAAGATAGAGTCAGGAAGGAAAAATTATTTTATCCTAGGAAAAACGTCAAACTCCATTTCAGCTCCTGTTATAAATGAGTTAGCAAGGGCAAAGGGCAATAGCTCCGGTAGTGGCTTGGCTTCCCTTACTATCGCCCCTCTTTTATGAACATTCACGTAGACTCTAACTTTATATTTCACTTTCTAGAAATATGCAGTATCTGGCCAGCTTGGCCCTACTAAAGTCCCAATTTCATTGAACCCGATAAGGGAGTTCTTCTGAAGATGATGAACAACAATTCTTCATTTTTCCCTACCCTTCAGCTAGGCAGCGTGCTGGACGAAGTAGATATAATAAATGCACACGAACTGCACACATCACTACTTTCAATATTGAGATAAAAAACTTCTCTAATGAAAAACCTCACTAGTCCTGATAAGTCTTTCCTGTAGTATTCAAACTCAAACAGCTTTCACCCCAAGTAGTCCCCGTGTGCCGAAATATAGACGGATTTCTTAGACATCCCAAAAACTCTGTAATAAGGCTACACATACAACACACAGGAAACTTATGACTTACTTTGATCTATTACATTATTTTTTGTCCTAGAAAGTGGAAGAAATTCTTAGATTTTATGAGCAGACGGTATGCCTACACCTCTCCGTCTTAGTCTTTGATACTTAACGATAAATAAATCCTTCTCATTTGTTAACTTTCGATAGAGCAGTTAAACTATGGGCGAATGGATCGGGAAGGGACATACTTTCACTATTATGAGTACTATGATCTACTTTGAGAGGCTGAGATATTTTTATAAGAAGCTGCCATTGACAAATTGCACACTGAGAGTGGAGAGTTGTGTACCATGCATAAGGACTATTATTATTTTTGTCGTCACTACCACTAACTATTACTTTTACTACTACTATCATCAAAGCTAAAAACATCTACTACTGCTAATGGTCTGTGTCACATTCATATGAAAAATCTTTAGAGGAATGCACACAAACAAAACCCCATATTTTTCTTCTATCGCACATCCTTCCTACTTCCTAACCTGGAAACTTTCTTCTTTGACTTTTGCTACCACTGCACTGGGATGGATCCCTGTTCTTATCAAGAAAAAGTCGTTTAACTTTCCTGGCTTTGAACTAATTGGGGGCGTAAGCCGTGACATTATTACTTTTCAGGGGATTAGGATGTTAGTTCCAATCCGATTAGTTCATTCATTATATTTCCTACCTCCTCTATGCAATATCATGCTCATATTTTGAAGCCAGCTACCTACCTATGATAAGTTCATAAGCTGTTAAGCTATAGTTGCATCGCTAAGATTATGAAGTCTTGAGTAAATGAGCTCATAGGCTTAAAATGTGTAATGCATAATGGATGCTCAAATTACGGCATGTCAACACTTTCCTTGTTTACTACTGACGGACAGAGAAATATTGAAAAGCATATCTTCGCCAGGAAGGGGAAACTGAAATTTTGCCTTTAAGTTCCAATGCTGGCTTACTGCTACTACCATAGATAAACGTGAGATACGAGGCATGAAATGGAAAACAACAGGAAACCTATGGAAGTATCCTCTTTCTTGCAAGCGAATACAAAAGATACAGCTCAAAAGTGAATACATAGCCTTGGGAAATATCCCCGGGACCGTATGTTATTTAAGTAACTGAAGTTAAGTAATCCAGCTCATCCGACAACGAATCCGCTTGCAAGGGCATCCTAGGCAGAATCTATCGAGGATCCCACTATACATAAACATGAACCCACCAGAGCAGTTAGTACTACCTACTATTGATGCTACAACTACACTGCATTTAAATCAGTGACTAGATGAATGTATCAGCTTTATTTAAACAAAATGACTTTTGATAATAGAGGAACCCAGTAAGGCCTGACATGATTAAGGTGCACATAAATAGAAGCTCATAAATCACCAAGAGAGAAAAGAGATATAGAAAGCAGCGAGAAAGTGAGCATATTAAACCCGTTTTTGTCGCACTCCCTTTCTTACGTTAGGAAGCAGAGGCCCAAGAAACTTAAGAGACTTTTGACTTTCACTTTGGAAAATATAACAAAATATTCCCACTAGCTGTCCTGGATTCCTCATGACTTTTATACATTGTGGAATCGAGTGTGTAAGCGAGGAATCTTGATAAAAAGTGGGCATATATGTTGGGCGAAAAAAATGACACTCAAAACGATTCGACAAAAAACTATATAAAGCAAGACTTCAAAATCTTATCCATATAAAAAATATTTATCCTTAAGACACCCAAGATAAAAAGGAATAGAAGAGAAAGAAAAACACTCACCTTCGTCTTCATCTTCAAACTCCTCATCTTCATCTTCACCCTCCTCCTCACCATCTCGGATCTTTATGTTGTCTTGCTCTGTAAAGAGGAATTGTAATAAGTTGAATACAAATAAGGTTATCAGAGTTGATTATAAAATATAATCAAATCCTACAGTAGAAATAGTATAGGTATCCGCCAAGGCTAAAACTACAACTACTGAAATCTCTCGACTTTAAGGCATCACAGTTATGGCAGACGTGTACTATCCTTTACATGCTAAATTCGGGTATCTTAAACATGTTAAAATCATTTTTATACAGATAAAGCGCGGATTATGGTCGAGGGATTACAGCACAACTACTATATAGCATTACTAGAAACTTACAACTGCTATGACACTTTTCCTGTTTTGAAAAGAGAAGACGAGCTTGGACCCGGTAATGATACTAATATATCAAGTTTTGTACTTGAGTTCAGTTAAGTGACTTTCTTCAAAGTCAAGTTGATAAGTTGAAGCAGGGCATGAGTGGAGTAGGCGTATGAGAAACGAGCAGTTTTTTGCACTCTTGCTAAAGCTCACTTGCTTACTTAAGATTAGAGCAAACCCGAGTTTTTATCCTCTTAGAGGAGAAAGTTCCTCTAAGATAAGATTTAGATTAAGAATCTTAAAGAAGACCGTTGCATCATGTTATTATAATCTGATAAAGGATATATACTATATTTTAGGACAGTGTAGCGTCGCTGTCTCCTTTGCTCTTAAAGTGAGTATAATATAGTTCTAATATCCATATGAAAAGATTTCGGTGTTCTGACACAAGATTGACGTTTTAATGAGAATTTTTGGGCAGCTGGCTCAACCATTTAACTCTTTAATACATTTACTATATGAACAGTATGCGGGATGGATGAACGAGACTTTTTATATCACACAGAGGATTCGAAAATCCTTAATAGAAAGTATCAAATCCTCTTCAAAGAAATATATCAACGATACGTTTGCTACTACCACTTTACTTTACTACTGCTAGTACTGAAAATGAAGGGGTGCGAGCTGCCAAGAGAAGCCTTTAAACAACGATGCTAAAGTTAATAATATGTATACATACTTTGCAGAAAAGCTCATGTTTTATTCGGAAGTTCACACACCCAAGGAATTTAAGTGACAATAAAAGTCACTTAACCAAAACGCTTCCTTTATAATGATTACCATCAGAATCATCGTCCTCATTTGAAGAACATAATCCCCCCATATTCAATTATGCATCAAATGGTAGTAGAATTTAATTTGTTATCATAACTTACAACCCCCTCCTATCCACTATGTATGTTTTAGACAAAAAGACCCGTAGTTGCCTTCATAAAGGAACAATTAAGTGAGCAATTAAAAGCCAAACTTTGGCTCGTTAAAACAGCCACTAGTCAAGCACAGTTGACTTTAGATGGTATAGAGACTATAGTAAACAGAAAGGAACGCTTTAGAATTTAGTTCAAAAACTACTTCACAACTTGGAAATTTGATTCTGATGTTTAGGTTTATGTCTCCATACGTGTTATTCAAACTTCATTCATAAGTTATGTCCCAAGTAACTGAATAAAGAAAAGGGGCACGTTCAAGAAATCTCTGCACCCTTCTATAGTTAATCATAGTAAGGACAACGTTTTGACCTCGATTGCTGTCCGACGTTGTTTGAAAAATTTTTAACTCCGCCACTGCCGGCAAATCATTGCGGTCTCGGTCTGTAACCTCAATTACAAACTACTCGAGTTACCGAGTAAGTAATATCAAGATAACAAGGGCCAAACACATAGAATGATGGATTACATTTAATTACTGTCAGCTTTTATTGTTCTCTTCTATTATTCAATAATATGCTCCCAGTTTTTCAACATTCTTGGCAATTTCCTCCCTAATAACAATGCGCTGAGCCCTACGGAAGCTTTGGAAGTGCATAATCGCCAATGTGCGAGGGTGAATCCCTAGTCCTTTGGCTCAGATGAGTTCCTAAACATAACCTAACCTTACGATTATTACATCACTAGCCCAATATGCAAGTCATACTTAGTTATACCTACATAGCCATCATACCCATGTATACCAACCGACCCAGCCCAAAAAGGATGATAATATTTCAACTTACATATCCCCTCTTCTAATCACCACAGGATAATATATAACTTATCCAGAGTTCTCATTACCTCTCCTCATATCATTTCGGATAATACATGACGTAGAAGCATACATTTTTATGAAGTTTTACTATACACTGCAGCACTGTAGAAAGAAGATTACATTTTGGAAGGATATGACCGACCCACAGCTCCGAGTAATAAAAGAAAGCACTCACTCACAATAGACTGATCTAATATCGTGCACATTCTTCAGCCAACAAATCAAAACGGACGGACAAGGCCGTCTAATAAGCGCATCTGGATCAAATAAATCCGACAGACAGTAGAAAGCTGCTGGCAGGGATCATCAACTAGATTAATTTCACTTAAACTAAACTACTATAGGCACACTTATAGTAGTAATAGAAGGATTCTGCTTTAATTATATCATGTTTTTATTTCTCGTACTTTAGTTTTATACTAACCTCTACGCCAACTTTCTCTGAGGTAGTTCAGCGGTATTCAATTTGGAGTTATCAACAATCAAAAAAGTATTCATATCAGACAGCTTGGCCCAGAATTCTTGGCTAATATCTATCGTCATATGATGGACACATGAACATCGCTAATCGTTCCTTACTTTTAAGCTCCTCTAGTAAATTGTTTTAACTGCTACCCATCCATAATACCCACAATCAAATGTAAAGGGAAGCCAGACTTCCTAAAAAGTTTTCCGCCCGAGCCCGTATTAGTTAATCCGTATCCTCGTCTTTATTGAAGTTTACGTCCGTTTTTGATTCGCTATAAAAAGTGTGAGGCCAATCTAAAACTTTATACCCCAAGCTTTATAGACACCTGGAACAAATTAGCCCTCAAAACGACCATGCCCAATGGAATACAAACAAAGTTTATAATGACTTCTTTCCATCAAAAACACAACAGGGATGGATTGCAGATTGGGGGAAAGGTAATAAATTCTACATCATCAACATCCGCTCCAAGAGGAACCCTTTAATGTCCCAGTTAAATAATGACTTTGACTAAGAATGGTAACAACTCTGTGCTTTATGAACGATAAACTGGAAGCATATCTGTTTTTCCTTGGAATGTATGCACTATTATGACTAAATATAGTCATTTTCGTTGTATCTTAAAAAGCAAAGGCTTTAATAAACATTTACCCAAGCAGGCAGGTCTCTGCATTTTTATTTGTGAATAAAATCTCACGAAGTCAAATAACTCTAAGATTATTATTACGAGCCATTCTTTTTCTTATGCCTTTTGCGGAGCTTCGGTTTTAGTCAGCCTGTTCTAAATTTGCAAATAAAGCCAGCCATTTGTTTTATAAACTTCTCTTTAATAAACAGAGTTGAGCCTGGGAAATTCTGGCATCTCAACAAACTAAATTGAACATTATTACAAAGTGATAGTTCCCCAGCACTGCAATGGTACACTCGGCATTCTGGTAATAAAAATGATCGCCATAAACCAAAGAAATGGGAGGAAATTAATTCACATCCAACTTGGGTTTCATTTATACATCCTACATTTCCTTCTGTTGTCTGTACGTATACTCGTATTTCACATTTATAAAAATACAATCATCATCCGCAATCCGCAGTGACATGTTAGTTAAAGCACTAAACACAAACTCCAGCTATAGTTGAAGGTGAGAAAATATTAAGTAAAAAATTAGTTATCTGTCGTACTTTGAAAATAACGTTGTATGTATATTTCCGTACTTTATTCTTACTAAGTGAGATAAAAAAAATCAAGGCCATCAAGACGCCAGTCGAGTGGAGTAGTAGCGGAAGTTGACTCTTTTTATTATCTTTAGCATACGGGCGAGTAGTGATAACGTTCTCACTCTGGAGAGCTATGTTCCAAAGTAGTGGAAACTAAAATACTGTTATTACATTACATGGAAAAAAGTTTGCTTTTTTGTATTGCCCAACCTTTTACATTTGCTTTATAAGACTAAACAATCTTATTAAACAAGGAAGTTAAATCCCGATGGAAATAACCTTTAAAAATACATGACAGAGACGGGAAGTTTTACTAGGCAAGGGCAGATTACTTTGGCCACAACAATTCATGCATTTTAGCTCAATTCAGTTCTGTAGTAGTTTTCAAGGTCAAGTTCAATGATTTTTTGACCACGTTTCCTAGATCGATAATATATATTTTTTTTTTCATGGCCACGATCAAGAAAAGTTTCAGTACTGTGGCCCGTATTTTTGACTAAGCCTATGTATGCTACACAATTTATAAAACTCAACTTAAGCTTTAAATGTTTTTATAGCAGCTAATCAATTGATAGAAGCTTCCAAACCATCCCTAAGCTCTTAAATCATTACGATCGGTGGTCGATGATCGTAAAATGCAATTAATTTAACATAATACTCCCTTTACTAGCTACCGTTCAAGAAAAAATACACCTTCGGATGACTTAATCAAAGCCTATAAAACTGTAGTAGATGTAAAAGCTTCGGGCTCCATTATCATTCAAATCAATTCCGATTAATTCCTCCTTTCCCTTAATCCCCTCCCTTCCTGTTGCCTGCCTTTAGTTGATTCCCCCACAAAACAAAAGTCATTAAAAGGTCTCATAAAATCCTCTCTCGAGAGAGCAATGAAAACTAATTAGCATCCTGGCCACCTACACCATTTCATCATTCCTTTTTGTTCAGCTTCAGTTTAAAACATTTCATTTCCCATCTCCCTTCTAAACTTCCAGCTTTCTATTTCTCCCTCAAGCCTACAAGGATGAAATCTCTAAGCCTAGGAGGCCTGGGTGTTCAAGCCAGTCTTTAAAATGATAAAAGCTACGAGTTAGAAAAACACTGTCACTACTACCTAGATATTTATCCACCGGCACCTTAAATCGCCTCGACGTTGGGAGAAGAACTCTCCCTTTCAAAGCTAATCAAGCAACTCTTACTCCCTATGGAAAATAAACGAGTGTCCAATACAATCAAATGTAGCGTTGGAATGGGTAGCGAATGAACTAGACAAACAGAAAGAAAGGATAGTAACAGTGATAGAAAGAAATAGAGCCAGTAGACGAGTATAACTTTAATAGAACAAAGTATTAGATTTAGTTTTTGAATCTGGTTGGTTGGGATTTCCTACCTTCGACCATAAGAAGAGATACCAACTAAACCGCACTAGAAAGTCTAGAGAAAAGGGGATGAAATGGAGATGTCAAAGTAAACTCTACTTTAAATGGAATTGAAACACGGAGAAAATCAAATAGAAAGCAGTAGGAGCACTTACTTACACAGTATAAGTCAGACTGTATGTAGTAGGAGAAAGCTAAGCTAAGGGGACAATTTAAAATGTGTAGGTGTCTAGCCAAAAAGTATGAAGACCACCCTGTCCTAACTGGTTACTCAGTGTTGGCCAACTTTAGTTATAGAGTGCGTAGGATGAAGTACTTATAGATGTTCTTCGTACGATAGATTGGGTATTTTAGATCTTCAATAAGGTAAAATCGAATGTAAAAAAAACTAACGAAAGGTACCCAACAAGTCAAACAGACTCTGTTCATCTACAACATAAAGTTTGATAGAAAGTATATATGTACTCAGTTGAACTACTCTCAATTCTCATTCGATTTTCTACCGGAATACAGTTTTCAACTCCCCTTGAAAAACCCTCGATGGTAAAAAGAGAATTCGAAAATAAAAGTTCAATTTTTCCCCAAAAGTTTATGGACAAATTGTAAAACTTTGATTTTTTTACTTTTTTGAGACCTCCTCTAATATAGTGGTTTGGGTTGAATTAGATGATTTGATGAGGACCACCAGTTCTGTCTCATAAAAAAAAACATTAAAATTCGAAAAAAAATCAACATTCAAACAAATTTGAAAAATACACTTTTGAACTTTTATGGGATGCATCCTTATACGATGGTATTGTATGAATTGGAGGATCTAATGATAATCTCGATCTCAATCTTGCATCAAAATTAGAGAACTTATGCAAATAATAACAAATACTGTAATTTAGTCGTTACAGTTTAATTAGGTGACCGCAGATGTTTATACGGAGTGGCATAATTAGATAAGCGGAATCGGAGTAAAGGAATAACATTATTGGGGTTGCGACGGAGTGGTGCGGGGTCACTACGAAGTGGCGAAGTAAGATTAGTGATGTTTCTACGGAGTGGTAGAATTAGGTAAGCGGGATTGCTACGAAGTGAGGCGAAAAGATTAGTGATGTTGCTACGGAGTAGTAGAATTAGATAAGCGTGATTGCTGCGAACAAGATTAGTGGGGTTGCTACGGAGTGGTAGAACTAGATAAGCGGGGTCACTACGAAGTGGCGGAATAAGATTAGTGATGTTTCTACAGAGTGGTTGAATTAGATTCATGGGGTTGATACCAGAGCGGAGAAGTAGGCTTCTCGCCGACCGACAGTCGGAGATGGCCACCAATGTTTTACATAAGATTTTAGCGGGTCCCCGTAGGCTAGTGTGTCTAATTTTATACTGACGAAGAGGAAGACTATCGAGGGAAAGAGACAAGTTTCACTTTACTTTCAGCTTCTATTACTACCTTTATAACTGGTAGCAATAGTTACCAGTATGGTAGGGTTGACAGACAATATTCTTTCGATTTATTTCATTTCGTTGTATTGCCAGTACATTTATTGCGTATGGCTTTGTCATCCAGGTAGGGTATCACTGCTTGTTGAATTGATCCTTTGTGTAATTTGATTCTTTCCTATTCTTATACTAGTAGGATAAAATATATTGAATTTAAAAAATCCCGTTACCACAAAACCTTGTTATATACTGTTCGTGTGAACATGAATAAGTTAGTAAAATATCCTATAAATACATGTATTACAAGGCAACTGATCAATCAACTTCACAATGCTGAAGAGGGGATGAGACGCATGGGAGATCCATTTGGATTCAAATTTCGAATAATTTGTACATACTACTTAACTTCAAGTTAAAGAACCAACGAGTGAGTAAGCCATCACTCCTGAAACTCCGTAATACTTTGTAAACACTAAACTTCTATCGCAATTAAAACCTCGCTAGAAACGCTTTGATCAGAGGTTTAATGATAGAGAATACAGTTTAGAAGTCCCCATCTGACAAAGCAAACCTTAAGTCAAACACTCGTAAATGCAATGTATGTGACTTGCCATGGTCATTTCCGTGATCCTTTGTTATTTATAGATATAATCTTGCAGGGATTTCCACCCCCTCTTTTACAAACTCCATTTTCAATGGTACTTTCTCATTCCATTACATTGAAGAACAGCATAATACACAACGGGCATTAACATACAAGCCATTGATGGAGTCTCCCTTCTATTTATTGAATGAGAAGATGCACAACACTAACACAAAGAGTAAGAGATCCACGATGCGGAAATTCTAAACTTTAGGAAATCTCAATACAAAGGCTTCCGGTAATCTGATACAACACTCCCGAACTGCTGTTAGTGCAGCTGCAATCTTACTAGTAAATTACGAAAAAATTTACACAACAACTGCATTACTTTAATAACATCTTGGAGCTAAAAATGCGAGGAATCGATAATGGGAGAAAATCTCTCTCATTGGTAAATGTATTTAAGTGCTACAGTCACAGTAAGTAAACGGATACAACTACCAGACAAAATATGGAAGAGAATAAGAAATAACTGCCAAACAACATGTTTTAGAATAAAACCTGTCAACAAATACATAAATGATCTAGAAGAAGAAAATATACTTGATACAAATTTAACTCTCCTTTGGATAATCCATAGACTGAATCCTAATTTGAGAGACGAGAGGAAACTTCTTAATACCAACAGCTTATTTGACAAATAGTAGAACAGCTAAGAATATTTCACAGCTCTCGCACGCATAAAATCTATACGAGAAGACTCGTCAATTAATAATAGCAGAAACCAACTAGATAGCCAGACAATTCATTTTTAGAGATTTCTCTTCTACTTTAGTGTTTACTGTATAAAAACTCCTCACAATAAATGTCCCCACCAGTAATAATTGAACAGCAACGTGAATGAAACAGCATCAAATCATTAAACTAACTCCACAAAGGAGAAAGTTTATTCCCACGAACAAAGAAACTCCTTGACTTGACAAAGGACTCCAAACTATAAAGTATGCATCAGTTAGGTCGTTAGGTAGGTACCTTTCTACACTACAATGTAAATGTAAGGACAATACTAAACTAAGTTTCTTCAACTTAAGTATTCCTTCTACTACTATTATTATTTTCATTCCTCTCTGCTTAGGGATCATTCGAAAGTTAAATTTAAACCTTTGAAATTCCACAGTTACCGTCTGTCAAGTTAGGTCATACGACAGGATGCAGTCAGTTTACTCAATAGTCAGGACATGGCTCGACTACACAGGTAGGGAGTAACCGGAATCAATCTCCTACTACTTGAACCAACACAAAGTACCTTTTGTTCTTCGAAGTAGAAGTCAAGGATGAAATGAACCTGACGAATAAAGGGAGGTTTCCTTCCAAAGTCACATCCAATGCATACGAAAACGTAAGCCAGGCAGGATCCCATGATAATAATAATCATAATAGTAAAGGGATGAGAAAACCATGCACCGCGATTTTAGGTAAGCTGAGAAAGTAAAGTAACAAAAACTAGGAGCTCGCTTTCCCTAACGAATACAAGTCACAGTAAAATAACAATCCACCTATGCATAATTAATATGCCCACACGGTTCATGGACAAAGGTAGGGATTACCTCACTTGACAATGAGTAATCCTAGCATAGTAACTCAAGGGACAATGCGAGTAGATTTTCGATGATAACTTTCTACCAGAAAGCAAACATTCTACCTAACTTTACCTTAGTTGACTAACCTCTATAATTGTTTGGCTGAATAAAATACACCAAGCTAAATATAGTAAACTCAACAGTAAGTAGTAACCCTAAGTTAAGTACTGTGCCTGTCTGCTTGCGATCTTACTTCCTAGAAGTTATCCCGTTGTTGCTGAAGTCCTCAACCGTCCATCTCATCACTTTTTAATGGGAACTTTGAGGATTTGACTTTGAACATTGAACACAATGCAATGGTTGAGATCAGCCTCAATCTGACTGGATGAAAGGATGAAGTTCTGCTGTAAAGCTATACTGAAAGATTTGGCTATTGGACTGTTTAAAATGCGTTTGTTGTTACTATTACTCTGAGTTCTTAAAGTAATGCTACGGTGCACTTTGGCTTTCTTTAGGTATAGGTACTAACTAGCTTCTTGGGCATTATTAAGAATTTATCCAGCTGGGTGGAAAAATTGCTGAGCTCCGTTGATAATATACAATTAGCTAGGTAAGACCGTTTGAATACTGTCAGCTTGGGTTTCTTTGTCCTTGTAGCAAAAGCTTATGTCGGCTTTTCAGTGTGTAAATAAATCCTGCTATCGTACTAAAGAAAATAGTTTCAGATATTAAAATTATTTAATTGAAACTGAAATGAAAGGATGAAGAGCTAAGTTTTAAGTACAACTCTAGCAAGGCCGTTGGTGCAGATTTTTGCCGTTTTTAGTCTTACAGAATAACCAAAATCAAGCGCATATTCTGTCCAACGCCAAAAAGTATTAGTAGGTACTTTTCTTTTCGTACTGAAAAATAAAGCAACCTAGATTTCGGCATATTAGGAACAAACCCCACTAAGCATTAGCCTAAACCTATCTCATCTTATTTTTCCCTAACATATATTTAGTGTTGAGCTTTGATCAGATCTGATTGCAATATCTGTTTCAGTTAGCAGATCTATAAAAGGCGATAAAACTAATGCATGCACAGGTACACAAATAAAGGTACGAGAAAAACAAACATAGTAGTTACTCTATTCCAATCCAACCACGCCAAGTAAATACCAATACCAACCAAGCCCAGTGGATTAGATAGTTCGACCAACCAACCAAGTATAACACAATATGACATAGGATATCTACTACTACGGTACCGACCGATAGAATAAATATGAAACCTCACTCCCATTCATATGTACATCGAATTCCCAATACACAGAGCAATAAGATCTCAGAGACCGGACAGACCTCTCACCCATTTATTCTACAAGTCTGCCGTAGTCCGAGCAATGCAGCTATGTACTAAAAAACCTTACCATACCACCACTACACTTTTATATACCGAGATCAAGATCACCAACAACAACTTAGATCTGGATCAGTTCAACTTGAGAAAAATTCCACCAAGATTCTCATCCTGTTTTCTCTTCTGCAGAACCAACCCAAGCAAGAATAAATGTCTGAAGCTTTTTGGTAGAAAAAGGAAATCAACCTCCGCTGTACCGGAGGTACGGGAGCTAGAGAGTCAGAGTTAAGAAGGGACTCGCGCCGGCGTCTCTAACTCTTACTTATTGAAGTTGGAACTAGACATACAGCCAAAGGATGGATAATATGTGATGACTAGAGTCAGACAGTGGCGAATCTGGATAGTGGATTCAACTAAGGAGTACCAAAGTTAGAGCAAAGGTCTTACTCTATTCTGTATGGAACACGCGAGCAAAAGGAGTACACACAAAAAGCAAGAGATGAGTAAAATTTCTGTCAGTTCGTTCGAATCTTTTCTGGGTTGAACATAAACGCTCCTAAGCATTGCATTAGGACTTAAGGGTGAGCATTTTTCGTGGCAAATTTTTTCAAGAAATAAGTCAAGCAGAGATAATATATTCCATTTTGAAAAATATCAAATAAAAAAACAAAATTTAACATTTTTTGGAAGAGAAAAATGTTGTTAAGGAGGCAAAGGAAAGGAAATTAAAATTAAAAGACTTCCAGGAAAATAAATTTAAATTAGACTCAGCTCTTCCGTTACATCAAGAAGAATCTTGAAGTGAACTTTCTCCTTGTTAAGTATTATTACACAAGAAAAAAGTGTAGGATGTAAAGGTGAAGCACCGCGTGTTCTTCTTAGTTGGGGGAGAAAGTAACAAACTTGCTTGAAATGGATCAACGAGGGATAGATAAATCTACATTAGGATTGATAATGTCACGAGAAAAGGCCCAAGTATAAGACTTTTCAGAAGTATATCATTGTAAAAGTTGTATTGATTTTGTTAGAGTGCTCCAACAATAATGTTGAGTTGAGACCAACTGAAAAACATTTGACAGTAATTACCTCATTTCATTACATAAAACTGACGTTTAATAACTCTTTGCTAACTTGAAGTTACGAGTTCCACCCTTGTTCACTTACCAAACATGGAATTCGTAAAAGAGTAAAAGCAACTTTGGACTAAGTACAGTTTTTGCAGATAGAGAACTAAGTTTTCTATATGCTGCTTTGATCTAAGCAAGTGAACTTAAGCAGAGCAAGTATTCGCTTTAATCGCATCAAGCACTCTTAACACAAACCAATGCTGAAACAATCTCCAATTAAACTCAAGGACGAATCAATTAAAGTTCGTATGAACTAGAAGCTGTAACTCATTAACAGCCAAATTGAGCTCCTTTCTGGATAAACATCCCTTGTAGGGGTACACTTCATAAAAAATACTGCTAACCCAGCTCAACTACGAGACACCAATGAGTAAATTAACCGTTATATGATGATGCATAACAACTGAATAACCACATTAACTCTCACTGTTATAACCGGAGTCGACGTAGTATCCGTCAAGCCAAAACGTAAACTAATAAATATAGTACACCATACCACTCATCAAAATAAACAATTGGCCCAGTGAAGGGTAAACTTTTCATTCTCAAGCCTACAAATACAGTACACGATATTAGTTTGTTACAACAAAGTAAAGCCTATCCACTGAAATCCCATATATTATCTGAATTGAACTCTTGTCGAGGAGTACAACAACTGACAAGATGAAAACAATTCTAACCCTTCAGCTCCCTTTAGTCCTACTATTCCTTTGCCTATGCCAAGGCGAGTGTCCGATAGAATGCTATTGCGACCTAGTGACAACCTGCACAGGGGATAAATTATTGAGCCGATTTCCCCAATCCCACACCTATCTCATGGACCTATTCCCATTCCGTCTAGAACTCCACGACTTCAATGTAAGACTCTTGAGCTCTCGAGACTTTCTCAAACTGATTCCCAGCAACCTGAGTGAACTTTCCTTGGCCAAAAATTCTCTCGAGGAAATAGACAATGAGACTTTCACTTTATCTACAAGTACTACAGCTACCGGTGGTAGTAGTGCCAGTGCCAGCAGTAATAGTAGGCAATCACCATCAACAACAACCTTCGGTAGTAGTAGTAGTATTGGGGATCATCGCTCCATGTCCACTAGAGAATTGTACTCTACTGCTGCAAGAATTGTAGTAGAGTTGGATGGAGTTTTCAAACTGAAGATTTTAGACCTGAGTCAAAATAAATTGACCCACTTTGTCGGCGGGGGGCGGCTCGCCAACTTGAGAATCTTGGACTTATCCTCGAATAAGTTGCAACAGGTTTATCAACTGGGGACACTGGAGGCTCTTGAGAGTGTTAATCTTAGGGATAATCTCATTTTATACTTGGAACCAACTTTGTTCCAGGTTAGTTATCATCATAAACTAAATCTTATAAACTTTAATATATTTTAACTATAGCAAGCAACAGCAGTACATCATACGCTCAGGATATGGCATTGTGGTAGGTTGGTAGGTAGCATGTACATACGTTATTATGACATTCTCTCCAAAATCTAGAGAGAGAGAGAGAGAGAGAGAGAGAGAAACTTCTCTAACCCTAATATGAACCAAAAGCCAAGCCACAACAGCTTTTACCTCTGATTACCTCCCAATTTCGAGGTGAAAAGTCCGTTATTCCATCACCCAACCCGGCTTTTATCCACCCGCTCCATACTCCATTAAACCTGATATCTATAATAATGCAGCCTTGTAGATGTTAGCTCCCGTAGAGCACAGTCAGTAAAGTCCGTCTATCAAAAGTGTCAACTAGTTTTAACTCGATTTCCACCCGACCAACTTTCACCTTAGTTCCTCCACTCCCTCACTCCCTGTTCCCTCTTTTTACAATATGATGTGATTTGCTCTAGACTTACCTTAGGTTTATTTTTCTCAGCTTTTACACTTTTATACGTAGCTTTTGTACCATTTCAAAAAAAGTCTTCTGCTCCCTTCTCAATCTTCTAAATTGGTAGCATTCTTAGCCCTTCATGTGCTTTACTACCAACGTTACTGCCTACTATCACTACATTTATTTGAAGGTTGGATTTAAAGAAGGCTAGACTAGAGAATGAAAAAGTTATGTCTTTATGTCTTCTGGGATGGAGAAGGCTGGAGGACACGTGGAGACTAAATAGGTTCATTTTACCTCCCCCTCGTCCACTATAATATAGTAGGAGTAATTCTAACGAGCGGTAGCAGCATCTAGTACTGCAGTAAAAGGAGTATTTTACTAGTATAATAATGGGGAGCATCTCTCCATTGTTCGTCCTCGAGCAAATGTCTCTCCATTCTCATTCAATTTCACTGAAATGCTTTTATGTTATGTAATACAATCCATAAACACATGTTTATTTACACTTTATTCACCAGTTTGTTACGCCTTCTTTATGCGATATAGGAAGGAGACAAGTAACGTAAACGTAACTTACTACTAGCTAAAAAGCTATCTATCTACTCATTCACTCCGTTCGTTCCATCGTTAGGGCTTGCATGGGGAGAGTTTATGGTTTTGTTTGTTGTATTTTGTGTCTATTGTCTGTCTGCATCGGTTGGTAGTGGCTTTTGTAGTGAGTGACTAAAGAGTTTTTGAAAGTCATGAAAGCTTAGGATTGCCATAAATATGTACACCAAAAGTGCAATGACATCTTTATGTTATGTTTTCTGGAATTTATATAGTATAATTTTACTTTTACTTTTGCTGGCGGTCTGTGTTTCTATGATTTTAGAAACTGCTTTTTTCTACCTATTCATTGTTGTTTTAAAATGACACTGAAACTTTCATGAGATCCTACTCGGACTTTCTCGTATGCTATCTTCGTTTTACGTGCCATTTTTATGAGTTTTGGTAACAAAGGGAAGCATAATCGAATCATGTAAAAGTGAGTAGCAATGTTTTTAGTGAAAGATGGGCTTTTTAGCCTCGAGGATTTATGGATGCGTGGGCTGGGCTTGAATGAATGAATAGGGTTACATTGCAGTGCAGTATGAATGCAAAAGGAACAGAAAGGAAACGTCATCATAATGTTCGTGGCTGCAAGGTTCAAGATTTATTTCAGTTTTTACAGAAGAATTTCTAACCTATGGAAAATGCTAGCTACAACTGCATCATGCAGGCAATAAACTGAGATGTATAGAAAGTTACTTTTTGCGATAAAGAAAGCAATACTGCAACAAAGAACGACATGAGCATAACTAGAAGTATATGCCCAAAAATAATAGACTTTATACGAATGCAATTACATTAATACAATATCTTTCATTGAATATTTGTTTCAGAATCTAAGACATCTTCAATACCTAAACCTAGACTCGAACAGTCTGAGAACCATTCACCCGTCTACATTCTCCAACTTGCCAACTCTAGGTCATTTAATCCTGTCATCAAATCCGATTTCCAACCTCCTACCGGGTTTTTATTGGAATTCCCGTGTCCAATTTGTTGACGTGTCCCATGTTGGACTTACCTCTGTACCTACAAGTCTTACAAAAACCGTTCGTGACTTCCGCTGTGCTAATAACAACCTTACTATCATCCATCAGACTGACTTCGAGAGCTATCCCAATGTCGGTCTTCTGGTCCTAGATGAAAACCGTATAGCTACAGTAGAAGAGGATGCATTTGGCCGACTTGACTTTCTTACTCGACTCTGGATGAATGGGAATAGGTCAGTCACATATTTATTCATTTGTGCCGGGGTCTGTCGTCAAACTTTCTTATCTTTGCGAATTATACAACTACTACACGAAAGAAGACTTTCTCCATTGACTGCGACTACGAAAGTAGAAAGTCATGGTGTAGAAAGTTATCTTAAGAACACAAAATAAAACATTACACAAAAAGTTGTTTTGTTTCGTTGGAAGAAAACCTCTCTGAACTTGCGTAAAACATCCGAAAAACTTAGCAAAAGGTAGTAAAGTAACTAGTGTCAAGTACAATTTTCTTTAATCTCCGCTCCCTTAGCATACTTGAGTAAACTTTTGGCCAATCGTAGTAATTTTTGTAGCCTCATTACCAACCGAGATAACTGTATCCAATTAGAATCCTTACACATTATGCTTCTCCAACGTTGTGTAAGTAACAGCTAGTTTTAGAGAATGCAACAACCCCATAAAATTTACTTGCTCGTCTTAGAGCCAAGCCCATTCTCTGTAGTCTTGCGGAGATACTCGGTGTAAGTATTTTTCTATCTTAATTTACCTCACTTGAGTTTCTAATAGAACAACGACTTTTAAATTAGAATAAGCTACTAAACGTCTAAAAACAGTTGAGAATATCTACTTATTGCTGGGACATGTGTACATTTTGGAGTGAACAACTTTATGAGTCAGAGTTTACGCAAGAATGAACTGGCACCTCAAAATAAATACTTGTAACCTAAACATACCAACAAATATGCCAAAACTACTAAAACATAGTACTTTCTGTACGCTTTTTTTAATAATAACGTTTAATGCGCTCTGCCGCAAATAACGTATAAATAATAACCAATCATTGGTCACGGCCTTCATCTCAGTCAACTGTACACGTTTCTTCAAATTGCAAGACAAGATAAGGGTCTGCTGTAGTAAGGGAAGAAGTAATTCGGTGTAATTTCTTCTCATCGTAATGATCCCTTGGAGGATTTAGACTGCTTCAACCATTAGACTTTCACTACCACCACTGGAATCTGCAGAAAGAAGCCATAATAGAGACTCCCTTTAACTATTCAGTCCAGTCAGCCTTTACACTAACCAATCCTTTGCAGTCCACTTTATACAAATTTTACACATTGGGTTAAACTATAGTACTATTAGTTCATAGTTGAGCTAAACTTCGTACAGTATTTTTCATCGCTGGCATGGCCTGGTATTATTTAACTCTTTTTGCTTGTTTAAGAGCCTATAGGAGGTCGACGTTTCTTTCCAACTTTGAGATTGAACTGAAACTTTCACGCAGTAATCGAGTAAAAGCGTGAGCAGTGGAGAACGCCAAGCTTTGTAGATCTGTACTAAAAAAGTAGGAAGAGGGAGCAAGAAATATCACTGCTTATTTCATACAGCTTGGATTCTGGGAATCTTCTTATTTTCTGGCCTTCCTGTGTATAGTTCGCTATATTACAGGGAGAAATGAACCAGTTTTTGGCATTTGTTAAAGCATTATACAATAATCCCCCATGCTCTCGATACCACCAACTCATCTTTGTTCATAAGCAAGAAACTTATAAGCCTCAAAATTATACGGGCAAACATGATAATACGTATTTACCTCATTTACTAATGTATGTAGCAGCATGGGCTTTAGTTTAACATATAACTTCATAACTGTTTGCAGATTTTTGTACTTGGGGTACATGCATAAAGGATTTAAAGCAACACAACCCGAAAAGTCTTTAGATCTTTAATAACATTTTAATTACATTAAGTTCATACCTGAGCAAGAAAATAAGCTTACAAGGCTTGTATAGTACCAATTTATTTTACGCAATATTAAACTAACCCTGTCTAATTTCAAGAGGATATTAAAGGATTTAGGAAGTTTTTTGGATTTAGTAATTTTAGTATTAGAAGCATTAAATCTTCACTGAAATTAAATTCTCAACGATATTCATCCATATTTCTTACTTTCGACTCGAAAGTTTTAATTACGACAGAGTTTTGCCATCAATCCATGACTTACTAAATTAAGAAGAATCGTTTTCCCGTATTGAAATGAAATAACTATGGGGGTTTTCAATGTTCAGTAATTAAGGCATCTTTCGAAAATCTACTTTCTTAAAACTCGAACTCAACCAACAAATTAGTTTCATGCCAAATGAACCCAGCTACTCTAGAAGTATGTATGTTAGTGCATTACCCCTTATTTTAATTAATTCAACATTTCGCAAAAATCTACTGTAAATCGAGACATGATCTTCTGGCAAATTAAAAACAAACTAAGTAAAGTTTTTAGTAACAAAAATTTATTAAAATCCTAATTGGAGCTTAACAAAAACATACTCCCTAGCTTTGCATAGGATTGGAATCACTAACAAGTAAGCCGAAAGTAATAACCGACAATATTATTCGACGGGCAGAAGATCCACGGGAAAGTTTATCTAATCCATAGTCAAGTATTATCAAATGAGATATAACCTAAGCCTAAATATTATTTATTCCATTCTCCAGCTATAAACGGATGGATTCGTTAAAACTTTCACGCTTTCCAATTCTATTGACATCAGAATTACGGACGGAAAAGATCTTCCGACTAAATAAGGCTTTCGCATAAGTTTAAGAGAATAGGATTAAATTCCTATGGCATTAGCGTACATTTCACATGCAGACATGAGATTAGTGATTCATTCACAATCAGAGAAAACCAGACCTCATTTTAGTTTAGTCCCTTCCCTCTGGACAGAAATGGGAGATACGAGAATCCATAGATAAAATGCCTACAGAACCATCCACCCGACAGACATGCAAGAATAAACTTTATAAAAGACTTTACTTCCACTCTCTAGAGACGGATTAAAATTTGTATAAAAACCCTTCTAGTTTCACTTTCAATAATAATAGGACTAGTATTGATTGTTGAAAATGAATACTAGTTATTTTAAGTTGGAGCAATTATAATAATGATGATCAGTTTTCGCCTCTAACAAACAACTTGGTATGTGCATTCGCTTTTAGTTAATGAACATCTTCAATGTATACATGTAGAGCAGAAGTAAAAGTTATATCCCCTCTATTCGATTAATTTCCTAGTACTAAATTACACGAAACTTTTTCCTTTCTATCTGTTTAAAAAATAATCCCTTATTAGGAACTTGTCTCAGCAAAGAAAACGGAAGCCTTTCTAAAACATTTCAGCCAGAAAGTTATCTTCATTAATTATACTTGGAAGGAAAAATAATCTTGAGAAAGGATGTATAAACATGTATGCATAAATTCATAGAAAAAAGGAATACCTAAACTAAGAGAAAGTCCATCCCAACCTAGATTTTAGTAAAATATCTATAATATTTCACCGAATACGGCATGAGCTCCGGCTCTTCAAGTACTTCTTTTATTAAACCCAGAATGATCTTCCCTTATGAAGAGGCCTCGTTATCGTTGTAATTTCATTATGTTAACTTTTCTTTGCAAATTTCAACTCCCCTAGAAAAAATCTACTACTTTCTTTAGTTAAAATATACGTTTAAATGCAAATTTATAAGATATGATGAACAAGACTCAACCCGTACTATGTACAGACCAGTAAAAAATCTCCATACACACAAAACGGCTCTTTATGCTTTAGGGGAAAACTTTTTTGCATTCTCCAATTAAATTCGCACAAAAAGCTGAGGAAACAGCTCCAAGATAATATCCTTTCTTTTCTCTCCTCATTAATTTAAATGGAGTGTGGAATTCTTAAGTAAAGTGAACTAAAAGAAGGATTTCAACTGTACTGAGCACGGATGAAATAACTGGAGCACGGAAATTATATCGTTTATTTGTCAGGGAGAAGATCACAAGAAAAGTTTGAGTTAGTTCGTCCTGACAAGTTTTTGATCAGACGTAAGACTACACACAACTACAGTACAAGAAAGGAGTGACAGATAAAAGACAGAAAGTACTTATAGTAGGTTGTCTGTGTAGATATTTATTTATATATATATATATCAATAGTTCAGGGTCTTCACATTGCAACATACCACAGGAGGAAAGCTGGAGAAAGTCTTTGAAGTGTTGCCCTATGTGACACTGGCAGAACCGCAAAGCAAAACAATCACTCTTTTAGACGTATTTCAAACAGAGGCTGTTTTACAGAAGTACATATACCATTTTTAAGTTCAACGCTTGACGTGAATCCATCATAGAACTGGTGTAGCTAGCCGAGCGGTCTGGTTAGCGGTCTATATGATTGGGTACGGGTTTTAAAACAACGAGGTAAAAGTATGCTATGGTGGTTCAGATAACGTGTACGTATTGAGAATGATACATGATTTTTGGTCAGAAAATAACTCCGAATGCGTACTGCAATACTAAGCGTATGAATGTTCAAAATGGTATAACCGTGTCATAAAGATAGATCTGAAAATACAAATTAATTAGATTCATAACTTAATTATATTTTTCAATCCAACAGACTAACACAAATTCCACAAAGTCTACCCCCATCCCTACAATCCCTCCACCTAGAAGACAACCAAATCGCCAACCTGTCAGCCTCTGACTTTAAAAGCCTTCACAACTTGCAAGAATTAAACCTCCACGGAAATCGGATAGTATCAATCCAAGGGTCTATCTTCGGCGAACTCACCTCCCTGAAAAGCCTCGACCTTCGTTACAACCTTATAGACGTGATCTACCGAGACTCTTTCCTCAACCTAAGTAAACTAGAGACGCTTGACGTGTCTCAGAATCCTATAAAAGTGATTGTAACGGGTTCTTTCGCCTCCTTAGGCCACCTATCCCTCCTCCATTTATCCAGACTGAGCGAACCCATAGAATTTGACACAAGCTCTTTCACCTCATCGCTACAAAAGTTACAAATTCTTGAAGTCGACTCTTCGCCCCATTTAGCACAAAAACTTCTAAACTCCCCGAGCCTCCCCTTACTAGCCAATTTAATCGAGCTCAACTTACAACGTTGTGAGTTTGAAGACTTAAACTTAGTCAGTAATGCCATTTCAGAGCTTAATCTTCAAGTTGTGAAAATCAGTGGGAATCCCTGGGACTGTCAGGACCTCCTTGGTTCTGCTATTCATGAGTTGATGAAAAGGCGGATGGTTGTTGACGACCCGGCTTGTGACCACCCAAAAGCCTTCCGGGGTGTTCCACTTTCAACTATAAATTCATCAGCTCTTGAAACTCTTACTACGACCCCGGTTTCACAATTGATTCTAGACATTGAGGACAATATAGAAGAGGAAGGAGGTCCGTTAGATTTCGCAGAGCTTGAATCGACCGGTGAACAAGAGCAGGAAGGAGACAACTACAGGAATTTTACTAGCAGTACCAGTGACTCTTCTGCACTAGATCCGGAGAACAAAGTGACAAATGCTCCGAATACTAATTCTCCTGAGAACCTGCCACATGCCTCACCAGACCCGGTGTCTACCGATGGTACTGGAAATCGGAATCAGTCTCTGGCCATTCTGAAGAGTGGACTTGGGAGTAAAAATCCACCCAGCAGCGGTACATCCTCTTCTAATTCCACTACTAATACAACTATCATTCCAAACACTTCCTCCAGCACCAACAATTCCATAGCAGAGCATACGGCTCAGTCGTCTGTTGGTAGAGTAATTTCGCTGGCCCAGTCCAAACAAACTTCTGCCTCAGCCAAGGATACTAAAGGTAATCCTTTTAAGTGTTAAATTTATTTTTATTTCATTCTACCAATCCTTCGAATCTATCCACTTTCTTTTTCTCCATCTGCCTCATCCTCATTTTCCATTCTTCTGCAGAATAGAACACAAAGTACAATGGGTAGACCAATGCCCTAACCGAGTTTAGCTAACCACCACCTGCCCTTGATTACCTCGTAAACTTCGTGAATTAGAGGGGAGATAAAAAGTTAAATAAAAATAGATCTGAACTAAAACTCAACTCAAAACTCGACCGAACTTTCTTTTATCTCTCTGACTGAAGCCCACCACCGTCATCGAAGTGATAACTTTCCCATGGTCGTGTCAATAATAAAACTCCACATACGCATACGCTGTGACCAGTCAGTCAGTTAGCTACTAGAAGATAAGGAATGACAGTCTACACATCCACCGGCTTGAAACCTTTCTTCGTATTTTATTCTACTACTTTTTCAAGATAAAAATACACAATAAGCACAACTCCAATCCTGTATTCCTACCTCACGTATACAAAATTGGCATTCTAATCCTGCCTACTAAAAGTTACCTCTTAGAGATTCTACTCCTCATGTAATATTTCTAAGGCCTTACCGTACACAAAAATCCACTGAAATAACAACCCATAGGATCTAAAAATCCACAACCTTACATTCGTTTCCTACTTACGTAGATTCTTTGATATTACTAAAAAATAATAAATAATAGAGTTGTGAAAATCAACTAACAACACAAAGAAGGACTTTCTCCTATCGCTCCCTGCATTAATCCAACTACTTCTACTACCTACAAAGGAACACCAAACTTTTACTTTCCTAAGTAACACTTTTTTCTTCGACGGCGTAGTTATAGCGGGCTTATGTAGCCACGCTGTCCGTCTGTCTGCAGACTCGATAACTACTGATACCAGTTTTAAAATTTTGCACACCAGCCCGATCGGACCACCCGGATCTGAAATTTTCAAAACTTTGTTCCCCCAATTTTGTTTAGAAGTTCCAAATGACGGATTATTTTTGGTAAAATCAAATGTTTTAGAGGTACCCGTGGGGGTCAAGTGGACCCAATCGGGTGAAAAATTTCCAAAACACTGCTTTACTTTTGTTTGAAAGTTACAATTAGCATGCAAAGGTTAAGGTACCCGAGGGAGTACAAAAACCCCGATGCCATAAAAAATTTCCAAAATAGTGTTCCCCTACTGTTACATTGAAGTTACATATGACAGATTATTTTTGGTGAAATCTGAAGGTGCAGGCACCCCGAGCATATCGGGTGACAAAATTCAAGTTTTTGTTTTAAAAAAGCTTTAAACCCCCTAGGGTAGTAAAGAAACTAAACGAAAGAAAGAGACAACGGGATGTGGCAGCTGATACCA
Source organism: Hydroisotoma schaefferi (assembly GCA_034682405.1). Taxonomy (NCBI): domain Eukaryota; kingdom Metazoa; phylum Arthropoda; class Collembola; order Entomobryomorpha; family Isotomidae; genus Hydroisotoma; species Hydroisotoma schaefferi. The sequence goes on along the minus strand of JAQFZX010001038.1, from coordinate 11,035 downwards.
AATAAGCCCCGTACAGCCAGGTAATGGTTGAATGCAAAATGGGATGCAGTAAACAGTTACTGTCCCCAAACACGTATGCAACGCAGACTTGAAAAAGTCAAACGGGCAGCGCGGTGATAAAACAATTGACTGGGCTCATATAGCTGCTTGGAGGAGGTTTTTTTCCTTCTGTGTACTATAAAAAAGAGAAAGTATAAATTCTTGATTGCAATAATTCCCTTGAGAAAAACTTGTCTAAATACGCAATGATTATAATTTTTCTTTGCAGATCCCAAGCAGTCCAATAAAAAAGCGGTGAGAGTAAAGGAGCTGAGACCAAGTAATAAGGCACAGGAAGTTGACGCAGTAAGACTTTCCTCAAGTGACATCCCTTCCAAGTCTCCTAAGGGCAATAATGGTAGCAGTGAAAGTGATATTATCGATAGGACCATTGACAGCAATAGTAATAGTAGTATCAGTAGTAATGGGAGCATTGATCTATACTCTGAAACACTACCAACTAGTTCGTACTTTGACTACAGTTGGAGAAGTAATGGTATTAGCTCAGCAAAGGGAACAAGTAGCATAAGTTCAGGCAGCAGCGAGGCTACTGGCTATTCTGGTAGTGGAAGTGGTAATAATTCTAGTTCTATTGGCGGTAGCGGTCGTGGGTGGAGTGACAAAAAACAAGCAATTTCGATCCCAATCGAGAGACTGAGAACAGAGTTTCGTGACAAGACAAAGACAAATGATGATAACACAATTATTGATGAGAGTAGAAGAAGAGGTTTGGAGTCTGCTGCTACTTCTTCTAAGGCTAAAGCGGGTGCTTCTAGGATGGATGATGGAGAAGAAACTGGTCCGAGATCGATTGATGGATTTCCGTCCGGGCGGTTCTCTGACGAAGATAAAGTTACCACTAAGGATAAGACTTTGTTGGTAAGTATGATTTTAAGATACTTTGTTGGCTAAGGCTAAGTTTACTCCATAAACTATACTTCTACAATAGATCTCCTTATTGGGTCGATAGTATCCTATCATTATTATCCTAGGGTCCATATCCTGCCCTGCTGGCTCATTCCAAAGTCGTATTCTAGATACGATACGAATATCTCGCTATAATGCAAGGGGTAAAGATATAATAGCTTAATCGCTTTAAAAAGTTTAGTGAGTGTGTGGGATAAAGCATGGATGTACCCTGAGGAATAAAATATTATACCACATGCTTGTCTAGTTCTTCTATGCTCACATCCTCCAGATAGCTTTCACTTGCAAGTGTTTGTATATGAAGGTATGAAAACCAGCAGCAAACCCCGTTACTTAATTTTTAAGTTGTGTATGTATTTATGAGTGTCGGTGGATCGTTGCCGACCTAAATTTTTACTCTTAAGGGGGTTTTTCATTTAATATGAGGTACTCTTACGGCTTTCATCTATTTTCCAACCGCAAGGTTTGCTAATGGAAGGACATTTCTTTTACTTGAAATATTTAGCGTACTTGTTTTGGCAGAATAATTTTAAGAAGTGAGAATTTGATGAAAACGTCATTAATTTTATAGTAGAAAGAAAGCCCAAACGGTCGTTAAAATTATTTAGTGCATTTTATAGATCTGAAGTGGTGAAGATTACAATGGAAACGTCCAATAAAATTAAGTTACCTACCAATTTTAGCAAATTAAGTGAGTGGATTTCAGAAAATTCAAACTTTCACCAACAAGCAGTCCACGTTACATTTCTGGGCTTTTCTCATGGTGACTTTCATCCCACAAGAGATTCAAGCCCTTTACCACAAGTTAACGAAAGATTCGCACAAATTAAAGCATTTAACTTAGGTAGTTCTGCTCCGCTCCACCAGCTAAAAACATTAGAAACCACTACACGCGTTATCGTCAATTGGCAAACTTAACCCAAACAGCTTCAAACACCCAGTGGAATCACCACCAAAATTCGCCTGTATTAGTCTCTAGTTTAGTATTTTGCTTTCATCTCCAGGCTAAAGATCAAAGAGACCCACTTGGGAAACATTAAAATAATGAGAACTGCATCCAGATGAGGTAATCATACTTCAGATACCAATGTGAAAAATTAACTAGCAACGTAGTAGTAGAATCTCAAACAAAATCTTGCGAATTTATAACACATTCATGAATCGAACTCGCTTAAACAAATGTAAACATTCCACACCGTTTGCAGCACACTAAGGCTCAAACTTCAAAGGGTTATGATAATAACTGTTTATTGATTCTAGTTACATTCAATAGTTATAAACGCGTTCAACCAAATCAAATTTACAGAAGACCAAATCAAGAGTACAGGGTGGCCCGAAATGATGTACTGTTAACATTAGGCAACAGCCGTAACTATGGTTACACAGTACATCATTTCGGGTCACCCTGTATTAGCAGTACCTGAGATTTCATTTTCAATCGCCTGAGGTTGCAAATGATTATTATAAAATTATCAGTCACCATAAATATTTAAAGCTACGCAATTAAAACATCACAATTCCACTATCTCAATGAAGTACTTCAACCGCATTCCCCTTTCCTACTCCTATAAAGGCTCCATTTATAACAGTTTTCTTTTTTGTGAACATTTCTCGCAATAAAAACACCTTGGGTTGAAAAAATAGAGCAAAACTTTCCTTTCCTCAAGGCAGCCACAAGTAACTCAGTAATACATTAACTTTCCATGCGACATGAATAAAGAAAACTTTTTCCTCCGGCCTCGCCACTTAGCATTCTAGTTGGAAAAGGAGAAGTGATAAGCAAAGAACTGGGGGAAAACAAAAAAACTTGCAAATTGCATTAAAAACTTTTATTTTTGCACTCACAGCACAACAGTAAGATTGTACAGTACGCTGCAGTAGTACTAACTAATACAGATTCCTTACTGCTATTCTTCATTAACTTGTCTCTGTTTTGTTATATCCTTAGATATGCTCCGTCTAATATTTATTTTTCTCGATCTTGAAACTTAGAAGTTCGCAAGAAAAAGACGCATGCAAAACCGCCTCGTACTTCCACTTTCTCATTAGTAGCATTCGTATACGATATTAAAGTTTCTGTACCGTTTCTTTTGTACTATTGTATCACTTTTACTTCAGATTATTAGTCATCTCGTTCGAATTCTATAGAAGCGGAAATGCAGAGCTTTACATGAAGTTAATTTGAGTGTTCAAGAAGTAGTAGACGGCTGGCTGAATTGTGAACTCCACTACTACAGATGGGTGATTAGCTAAGTGGTTCTTATTTATTTGCACTTTGAACGCTCTCTATAATTAACCTAATGGCCACACCAACCAAAGAAGAAAGCCTATCAGAAAGTGTTTGAACTTTTGAAATTGAAAAAAGCAACAATGGCATGAAATACTGACGGGTTAAAGTCATGTATTACGCTTTATTTATATAGCTATACAGCCAACTGCTGTTGTGTGTCTTGTTGAGTTGATGATTAACGAAAGGGTTAAAACTCAGCCTGCAATTAACTCCATTCTTGTCATTATTGTAAGGAATGAAAGGAGTTCAAATATTGAACGAGGACTTGACAGTTATTACTTAAGCTCAATAGTAATTATTATTATACCACAATAGAAACTGTAATAAGCTCAAGATAAACAATGGAAGGAGGAAAAACAGGGTTGAACAAATAAAAAGCAAGTAGATGTAATGCGAAATAAAAGCAAAAGTAAACGACGGATCTCCCCAGACCGTAGTAATAGCAAAGTACTAATACATCCTCTTCTTTTAGAAAGATAGACAAAGGTTGGACAACAATTTCCCTCATGATGAGATATTTGACCTGATTTCTAATTGATTTTGCAGGGAAGTGGTCGGGACAAAAAGCCGGAAGCCTTTTACCTCAGGGTGGAAGATCCACAGAGAAGTTCCCGAGAACAATCTGCCGTGGCTAAATCTGGCCAAACAACGAGCGGGGCTATTATTGTGAAAACCCTTATTATTTCTGCAGCCACCTGCCTCGGATCGATTTTACTCTTGCTTTCTCTCAGTTTTGGGATCTACTATTTGGCAAAGACCAGAACGGGCTTTTTCCCTTGCACAACTCTCAACCACAACAATGTAAGCTTTAGAAATCTGTAAAGGTTACCCTTTTCTTTAACCTGTTCAATAACATCACCCACACCTACTGAACGATTTCGTATGCATCAAATCAATTACACCTTCTAATCCGCACACCCAGGGTTGCTTTTAAAAATAAATCAGTACATTCAAAACTACATCATTTTAAGAGGTTGTATCATACACTATGTATCTATATTGTATCGTAAGCCTTGCAACAACCAGAATCACTTAACTAAATAGTTCAAACTCAACAAGGACGTCAACGAAGAATCACAATTTGACCAACAATTTGGCATTTGAGAAATTGAGCCGGAACTAAATTACCCTTTTTAAACACGCACAAAAAAACTAGAAACGCTCCAGTTTCTTTTACAATTAAATATAAAACGCCTCCTCCTTTTACTTAAACGTTCAACTGTACGCTTACTCTTGAGTTGACACAAGAAAGAGCCAAGTAAATCGCTCTCATGCAGTCTATTTTAATTTATTTTATTTCAACTCTATCCACCTCTGCAGTAGCGGTAAAAGTCCACAAAATAAAGTAAAGTTATACCATCCAAGCGCAAATAAGTACATAACCTAACTTAAATCTTGGCTTTGACGCAGAGAAGACGAAATAAACGGTAGTGGAAGTCAAAGTAAACGGCTGCTTTACTTGCTCTCTATCTTTTACTGGCCGGTTAGTGATTCTGAACTCGTTGGACGTCTAAATTAGAAACTCCCCTGTTGACTGTTTGCTGGCGAGGACAATTTCTACGATCTAATTTTCTCTCCTTTTCTTCCTCCCAACTAGTTCTAAGATTGTCTGTCTGTGGAGTAACCCTACTTACATGCTATCTTGCATCTTGCGCCATTTATTTTGCCAGTCAGTCAGTTTCATACTTCGTCAGCAAGTCAAGTCTAGGTATTTGGTATTTGCTAGAACAGCAAGCAGGCTAAACAACTCTACTTGTTGTAATGAAACTTGAAATCCCATATCTCTTACTGGAAATGCTACGCGAGAAATGGGACAATTAAGCACTGACTGGCACTTGCCTGCTCCTCTTTCACTAGCTAAGGCAGAATGTCTGTATTTAATTGTCTATTTAAATTGTCTGGATCTGTCTTTATTTATTTATTTTTAGAAAAGAAAGTAGTTCTTTGTGGGGGATTTTTTTATTTTTTGCGACTTTATCTTCTTTGTTTTGTTAAAGAACTTTGGTTTACTTTTGGATTTGTTATAAAGCAAGGAATTTCATTAGTAAATTAAATTGATAATTACTTCGTCAAATACTTTAACAGTAAATAACTCCAATTTATACATGATGATGATAAGACGGATAGATGCACACGTTAAAGATTCCAACTGTAGCCAAAATATCGCTCCATTCTCAATTAATAGAGTTCCTTTTAAGGAAAGAAAAAATCTAATTTATTACCAAGAACCTTAATTGAAAACTTTTTTCATTATTTTCCTATCTAAAACGGAATGCAGGCTGAAGAGGACGGAGTGGGTGGAACATGCGGGAGCGGTACAAGTGCAACTTCAGCTGCAAGAATGTCATACACACGGTTCGGGAAGAAGAGCAGGAAGCAGCGAAGCCCCCATGTCACAAAAAACTGCCACAATCACAATAAAGAAAATCCTCTTCGCCACCATACACAACTAACCGAACAAGGTTTGGACTCTGACTCCGACCAAGTGGAGCTGAGCGGAATATCTAACAGACTTTATATGGAAAATGAAGAAATCTATCATATAACTTAGGAGAGCAACAGATAAGATCAAATCCAATAATATAACCTTTTCCTACTACTACCACTACCATTAGTAGCATCCCAGTTTACACTTTCACCAACACAACATACCATTTAGAATATGTTATACGGATTCGGCAACTTCTTACACTCCATCAGGCTTAGTTCTAAGACGAATACTGTAACATCAACAGCCAGGCAGGGACGAAATGAATGTAGATTTCTTACCGAGAAATTAGTTAGGCTGATGGCTAACTGAATTATAGCTGAGGAAATTACTTAGACGGAGGATAGACCGAACAAAGCCAGAATAGTAAGAAAGTAGTAGTGAGTGGGTTGGAGACATAAGTTTATTTTTTACGTTCAATGTTACGAATAATATTCCAAACGTGCACTTTTTAGTCTTGATAGGCTTTCTTATAAATAAAGAGCATTATTTTGTACTTCTATCAAATAATATGTAATAATACAACCTACAATTCGAGTTATCTTCCCGTATTTATAATAGGTTTAACATCTGCCTTTTCCTGTATGAATCTAACCTGAAATTTCTAACTATAACAAGCATTACTATAAATACCTAAAGGACACGTGAGCATGCTACAGAACTGATCCGTGACCTCTACTATATTCCGCAGCTGTACCAGTCGAGTCTAACGTCTAACCTCGTTTTCAACTTTATCTCCTGCTTTCTTCTGTACTTAACCGAGCTGAAAAATCAAAGTTGTACTCCTTCGAAGAAGCATAGAAGACCTCAAAACTTGCTAGGTAAACCTGATAGCAACATCTTTAGTTTTTAAAGAAAGTAAAAAGTTACACTGCACTGCATTGCCTGCTTAGTTGTTATGCTGTACTTCACATCACACAAAAAGAAGCCCTGTACACCAAGCTCCAATATCAAGGCTAAAGTTACTCAAGGGCAGAGATTCCAGTGTAGCATACTCTAAATCGTGTTAACTGTACTCTCTGTAGTCACGTCCAATCCAATCCCGTCTCCTCCTCGCTATCTGAAAACTTTCCATGGAACTTCACTTCCATTTTAATTATCCTCATTAAAATCTCACAGTTTCTCCAACTCAAGCCAAAATCACATTCAAAAGCCAAGATAGAGTAGAAAGTTGCGTGGTTAGATGGTTTGTACATTTACGCAGTTTCGAGACGACAAAAACCAAGAGACAACAACATAACATGCCTCTCGGTGAGGATATAATAGCTGCTTCCTTTCTCTACTGAATGCATAAAATAATACAATAGCTAAGCATTAGCACAGAGATAATATTATCTACCGCGTAAACGTAAAGAAACTAGTCCTCCTTCCAAAAATATATATTCATCCATGCATACCAGCATACCTATGTAGAATAACCTACCTTACTTACTTTATAAACCTTTTTACAACCCTATACGATATTATTATGCATTTATGTCTCAAACCATGAATACTGGGCTTCCAAAACTGCTTAAACGGTCCATAATGTATACGATAGGATGGTATAATATTTCAGGTTATTTACCACCCTTAGATGTGAATAACTTTCTACTACCTATGTATAGAAAATATTTTATATCAGTACTATGTACTTTATGTGCTTAATATTTCATTCCAAACGATTTACCCTTCTTAATTCACCACCCCTGTCCCATTACATTTGGTTGTTGTGTTCTTGTCGCCAGCCAGCGAAGACAAGGCAATACTACGTGCCAAGTTGTGGTTAAAGTGAAGGATCACATCTCATCACAACATGTAGCAAGGAAGGGTTGTTAATAATGCAGTAGCTTTTACGATCACTACATTGTAAGATAGATGTCTAAATTAACATATGCCATGCCTCACTACTCCAATAGTACCCTATATCTATATTTCTGTTGCATTCCGGTCTCTGTTTTTTTTAAATTTCATAATCTTAAGTTCGCTTTAGTCTACTTGCTTGATGTGTTTTAATGTAAAATTAATATACGTAAATTAATTACACTATTAACCCGATAAAGCTATTGAGTATCGAATAAAATGTTACCGTACTTTCTAAACTTTCTCCAACACTCAGGTCGGTAAAAGCTCACCGTTAGCTTAGTTAAACTCATATACACGAAAAATGTACAGGTTCTCTTAACAATGAATGAAGATAAATATCACGGGAATGCATGATATTTGAAGAACAAGTAAAACTATCTTGAGTCAAACTATTCAAACATGTACGCAAACTACTAAGCTAGTTCAAGAAAGATTTGTTTTAGGAACATTTTCTATGGATAAATCATTACCTTCTAAAGAAAAGTTACCTTAATTATTCCAATATTTTCGGCATCAAATAAATAAAAATTGTAATTTTATTCACATAAAACACAACCCCTTCGTAATTATTTACGTTACTCACTACGCGTCAGCAGTTCATCTTGGTCCCACGTCATAAATTCTGTTGGACGAAACACTGAGGCGAAAGTAGCCAGTTTCATTTCAGTGTCCGTATACGTTGAGTTGTATATTAAATAGACCAGAATTAATTACCAGAATTTAGTGAAATTACACTTCACTTCTGTCCTCGTGGTTTGGGTTAGTTCCTATCCCAATACAAACAACATCCGACTTCCCTATCCAAAGGGCAGTAAATCATTTCATATTAAAATTTGATACAAATTCGGTGAAAGTGTTCCTGTTATACGCACGATAACAACTTACGGTGACGGTGGTGCCACATATTACATCTTCCAGTCACCGTGCTAATATAATATTGTAATCTGAACTTAAATTTATATTCTCTATTCATTCAACAAGATAAATTCGCCCCTGCCTTCCAGGAAAGTCAGTTTAAAACCTTCCACTGTAAAGGAGGAAAATGTGTACAGTTATTAGAACAGCTACGCATTTGCTGCAAGACGCGTCCCTTCTGTAGAACTAATTGGGCAGGGGAAGTGAATCAAAGGGCTCTTGATTTATAGCTTAATCCTGCTTAACTACATTTTATTGTAATTGTAACATTTTCTTCAAGAAAACTAACCGGATCTGAATAAGGCGTGAGATAAGGAACTGGATCATTTTTACTAGTAACTGAGTTTACTAGTAGAAAGTAGAACTTGATTCTACAACTCAGGTTTATTAAGGGTGATGCCATTTTCTTAACAGTTCAAAACGAATTTGATTCATGACTCATCTAAGAATCATGATATCATTATAAATAACGTCTTACAACTATAGGACGTGTGTACAAAGACCAAACCCGAAAGCCGCTCGACTTCTTTTACGCCATCATTATGTTCTTTACCTTAAACTTACAAATTTACAACTTTTTCGATTCTAGAATTCGTAACTAGAATTCGTAACTAGTAATCTACCATTGACTTTATTCTTAGTAAAAAACCTACACAATTATCCGATTATTTCTCGGAAAATCATTCAAAACTCAATCAAAATCTTGATTCATCCACTAAGTATGCCCACTCATTTTACCTTTCCAAGCAATCCTCCTTGCAAACCCCAAGTCATCCAACAAGCTTAAGCTTACAAAACTCATCCGACAACAAACTTTCTAAATAAAAACATCCGTTTACATACTAATTCTAATTCCAATTTCATCCAATCCCATCCGAATGTGTTAGATATAAAATCAAACCTCAACAAATTGCAATAGGAAACACTAAGTCTTGTAGTTTAACCCTTTTCTAATACAGACATCATCACAGCCATGCTATTACATTTTGACTTACGGCTTACCCTCTTCCGCACATCTGACCCTCTCGTACCGACCAACCGGCTGTTCTTTACGATCTTTGAACCATTCTTTACTTTAATGGGGTTTTAATACAATCGGAAATCAATATTACTTTTCTACACTCCAAGACAACACCCCACCAGCAACCAGTATCAGACAGAATGAAGAATGTATAGACAGAGACATTCGTAAGTTAGCTTCAGCGTACAAAAAACTCATTCTTTAATTTTCTCTACGACATCTCGACATTTTCCTTCCCCTTCACTTCTCTTACCCGTCTGCTGAATTCTGGGACTTGCTTCTGATGCTGTTCTAAAGTAACTTACATGTACATATTATATGCATGGGACTTTCTTTGGGCTTGACAGCAGGGAGAAAGATGCTCTTGAATAAAACAAAAGGCCAAGATAAACAAGGACAAGGAATCAACTACTTTAAGATTCTACTAGCAGTTCAGACCCAACTTTCTACATCATATTAGAAGGCCTCGTAGGTTCTGTACAACCACCACGTAGTATAAATGCATTAAAGGTGCAGTGAGGGATCCATATCGGAAATGACGAGAATAGCGGCCAACTGCGCTGTAATTCAGCGTTCATCTAAACAACAAGCGTTATCAAAACTCTACTACTACGACTACAGATGAACTTCTTGGGATGCATTCGTTGCTGTTTGAGCTTTCTCAAGGAATCGGATGGTACATCCTTGATTCATGATGAACTCTTATCTTGAAGTAGCCTTACATTGAATTATGAGAAAGAAAACTTAAGAGCTAGACAACGCTAAATGTTTCATCATATATAGCACACATATTATACAAGTAACCGTCAACTAGGCATGGTCCAAGCAACCTCTGCAATTTGGATCATGCATTGCACAGATAACTTCCGACTTGGCACGCGAGAAACACGAAAGATTTAAAAGGGGTTGTATTTTTTCTTTTCCTTATATCTTTGTTTTTGGTTGAGAAAAATTCAAAGTCAGTAAGTACAGAGTACTAGACCAGACGCTGCTTTACAAAAACTGCAACGAAAAGCCCGGCCTTTCCTTCCTTAGCGTTATTTAGGCAAAATGAAAGTTCGCAAGAATTTAAGAAGCTTATCTCTCCCTAATAAGAGCTAACTTTGTGAAGATAAAAAAACCCAGAGATGCGGATGTACAGGAATAAAATAAGTCAGGATCACTAGAGGTTTCTACATGGTTAAGGCATCAGAAGACCGTGCAAGAGAAAGTTAATCTGTATAGATTTGCTGAAGACGTCTAAACCTCCATAGCTAAGCTAAAGTTACATTCGTATTAATGTTTACTTTAAGTTTCCTCAGAGCCCCTAAGCCAGTAAAAATAGTTGGCAGACCTTTGGCAAGAAAGAAGTACGAAACTAACTAAACATGGAAAATTGTACGGTAAACACATTTTCTAGTGTCGACAAGCACACTGGGTTTTGAAAGTTGCTCGTGAACTTGACATTTGCGTGCAGTCTTTAGGTCTCTAAAATTGGTTTTACTAACTGATCGGAAGAGCTGAAACCTAT
>JAQFZX010001037.1:0-37541 GCA_034682405.1 Hydroisotoma schaefferi | reverse complement strand
TGGCAGTAGAATGTGTTAAAAAATCCAAGAGAAAGTGAGATGATGATATAGATGGAGAGAAAGGAAATTCATTCAATACAATGAGGCTGTGGAGAAGCGTCCAACAGAAGATTTTTGGAGTATCCAACGAAGAGGATTGGAATGGAGACAAAAGCTGTGAATTTTTTTCTACCAGAAGACAAGAAATCCATCCATAAAATAAATATAAAAAAAGTCCACTCAACTGGTGCATAAACTCATAAGGAATAAAATATAACCCTCCTGTCATCCAGTCATCTCATCTCTTGAGATCATTTCCTGTAACGACGAGCGAGGCCAAGAAACGGATATCCCATCTTCGCCCATCTTTAATATAAAACAGAGATAAATAATAGGAAAAGTAAACTATCCCGTCCAATTTTCTTCTGTAAGAATAGAAGCTGACTTTGGCAATGGCAAAAAAAAAGAATATCCACGGGCAATCGTTGATCCAATCATGATGTGATGTAAAGGGTTTAACTGTAAAGTCCACCAACCTTAACCCGACGTAGAAAGAGCAAATAGAACCAACCAGGAGGGACGGTCAGGCAATGCGTGGCTTGATTTAGAAATATTTACGACCATTCGGGACATTTCAAATGGCATCTATAAATTGAAACTCAGTGAACTGTTGCTAGTTAGCTACTCTCTGTCCCTTAAAATTTCCAGCATGGATGACATTTTTAGAAATGTTGGTTCGGACTAGCTGTGAATTTTCAGTGTTACTAGATTACTGTACAGAATAACCTAACAATACGGAAACAGATTACATTACATTGATACAATATTTCCAAGTCATCATGGCTGGCTAGCGTTTGCGTTAAATCCCTAGACAGTTCCACCTGACTATTTTACTCATGTCAACTTGAAATCCGATGTCTATTTCAACAATCAAACCTTACACTACTACTTCAACTCCAACCAGTCAAAGTGATGCAGTGCGTGTGACCAACGACGAGCTACAAAACCTCCTCCAAGCAGCTATGTGAGCACAGTCAATTGTTTTAAGAATATGACCACTGCACGTTTGTCTTTTAGCCCAGTCAATTGGGCTTATATGACCACGCACTGTGTCTGTGTATGGACACGATAACTCGAGAAATAAAGCCACCACACTCCCCAAACTTTGCATAGTGGGTCCAGGTCCAGGGCCAATTTTGAGGTTTAAGTTCGTAAATCAGCCCGATCGGACCACGCAGTGACCCGTGGAGGTCACAATGACCCGCCACTGGCCTGAAATTTCGAAAAATATTGTTGTTCTACTTTTGTTCAGAAGTAACAAATAACCTATAATCTTTGCTAAAATCCAAAGTTTTAGGTACCCGTGGGGTGAAAAATTTCTAAAAAATAGTTCATCTACTTTTGCACAAAAGTAACAAAAAACTGGTTATTTTTGGCAAAATCCTAAGTTTTAGGTAGCCGTGGGGTAAAGATGGACCCAACAGGGTGAAAAATTTCTGAAAAGCTGTTTTCGAAACAAGTTTGAAATTCCTCGGGTTTGAAAATACCAAACGAAAGAGGAAGAAGGTACGGGGTGTGGGGGCAGGGCCCCCACATAAATACCAGAGAAACCAACTAAGCCGCTTTCATTGTAATTGTAAAATGAAACGGATACGGGTTAAAGGATAGAACAGCACCCGTAGGTGATATCAATTGACTGGGCTAATATAGCTGCTTGGAGGAGGTTTTTTAAGTCTGACTGGGTATTTCGTCGGGGATAGTCGATGCGAATGTCTATAGTCTATGTCCGACCTGATCAATATCAGCCATTTCCATACCCCACTTTCCCCTTTCAGTTGCTTTTTAACTTCATTAGTCCCCCCTGTACCTAAAACTTTGGATTTTAGCACAAATAATCGGTTATTTGTTACTTTTGAACAAAAATAGAAGAATAATATTTTTCGAAATTTCAGGCCAGTGGAGGTCATTTTGACCCCCACGGGTCACTGCGTGGTTCGATTGAGCTGGTAAACGAACTCATCTTTAGATAGCGGGCCGGACCCGGTCTGCAAACTTTCAGGGTTATGGGGTCATTATTTCGCGAGTTATCGTACACAGACGGACAGCGTGGCTACATAAGCCCAATCGACTGGGCTAAAACTACAAGAGTACCATTCTGTTCCATCAAAGGTAACTGGAAAAAGATGCATCACTCAAACTCATGAATCTAACCGACAGGCCATTAAACGGACACTGATTTATAAACTCACTTTCGAATCCAAAGTAAAGTCTCAATCCAAGGGCACGAAAAGCCTGTCGACTGTTCATGACTATTGTGGCTACATGACAGGGAGAAAGTAACATATAATACAACGTTTGAGAGCATATGTACTTTGTCTAGATTTATGCAATAGATGCAGATCCAAAGATGCAAACTAGGATGAAATTTACTTTATTCGCTTTGCTGCACGAACAATGTATGTTGTAGTGCTCTCTTTTAGAAACTAGATCTGGGTCAGTCAGAAGGATTGAGTTTTGATGTGAAAGTTAGATAAAATATGGTAATACAGTTTGAAAGCTGGAAGTTGTTGACATAGAATGCGATACACTCTAGGAAGCACGAACGGTTTACAGATATCTAACTTTTCGTATTATATTGCGTCATCAGAAATATATTCAGCGTTCAATTTTCACTTCAAAAGAGAAAGTTAACATTTGAGAATTTAACCACCGTTGAAATAGAGTAGGTATTTTAGCAGTATGTTGGAGGTAAGATTATGGATTCAGCAAACGTGCCGTGAGAATCGGTAAGAATAGACCAGTAAATAAGGAACAGGTACCTTTCAGTAGTTTATCGCATTCCATTGGATTGGGCCATCTTTAACAGACTCATTGACAATGACTAGTGGCTTCTACTACCGGTAATGTTGTATTGATTTACTTCGGAAGGAAACCGGGATACTGAAACATCCTTCTCCTTGCTATTTTCGTGAGGCAGATTGCATATTAAGAAGGAGGCCTTTGGTTAGGCCAACTCAGCTACCTGAGATGACCGACCGATCCGATCTTGTGCATAGTTTGTACGTGAACTACCTTCAAAGCCTACGTATAAATGAAAAGGATGAGAAAGTCAGTGACTGAGACAGGCGTAAGATCAGTAGTAGAGCCTAAAGTAGACAGCTAATGAACATGATCTGAATACAAATATAAAGTACTCCAAAGAGTTCATATTTGTTCAAGCAGTTCCAAAAGTAAACTCTTAGTGACTTGACTGCTCTTCTGTTGAATACATCGAGTCTTTCAAATCAATCCACCAACTACTAAGTGCATAACTAGGACCGTATTTCCCGATTTAATTCCCCTGGGCAATTATTGTTTCAAACTCCGATTTGCCATGGGGAATTAAACCGGGGTGGGGAATAATTCTGGGGTGGGGAATTATTATTTCAATCGACTTTTTTTGTTTAGGACCCAGACTTTTTGATAATTTTAGTAGTAATTTTAATTAAAAGTTCCACCAAAAAATATACTTTTTGGACTGTTTTTGCTGAATTTGTCTTTCAAAATGAAAAAATTAACCAGCCGTTCCCAGAATTCATAATTATTTATAAACTGAAATTGAGTGAGTAAGAATATGTAATTAAATTAAAGAATATGAATCGTTTAAATAGTAAAATTTCAGTTTAATTAATTAATGGCAATTTTAAAATACTAGTAATTTTTTGTTTCCTATATGTTCATTCTCTAAAGTAGTTTCTTAATTGAATTACAAAAAACATTTTAAAGTTTAGTTAAAACAACGCATTCTCTGCTTTTGCTAATTATAAAGTAATTCGAAATCTTTATGGTAAAAAAACCCTTCTCAAAATTATTTTAGGTACTGCTCTTTTGAAACGGTTAAACATCCTTTGAGAAAGGTAACTTTCAATATCTCTTATTAAAAAAGCTTCAATTTGAGGGATCAGAATTTTTTCCGGGGTGGGGAATTATTTTTCAAATGTCCCGAACCCCATGGGGAATTATACCGGGGCGGGGGGGGGGGGTATTAAATCGGGAAATACGGTATATGGAAACAACTGCAGTATGCTGTATAAGGTTTGGTATTTCTCCTCTGACCATTTTATAGAAAAGTACTCCGGAAACAAGGCTCATTGAAAGAATAATTTAGTTTAGAAAGACTTCAGTCATGATACAATCTAACAAGGACAAGTGAACATCAAACAAAATTCCATGAATCGATACCTCGGTTCTTTAATCTTAGTATTCTCATCGTCCACTTAGTACATTAGTATACTTTCCACCCTTCGATTTCAATTATTGATTGATTGAAACGGTTTTTATTGGACAATAATACTATTTATGCTACAGTTCATATTCATCTTAGTATTAGGTCACTCGAAGAAAAAATAGAATAAGGAAACAATTTGAAACTCTTAATAGAAATTCCTAAATTATATAACGTTACGGTTACCATTCTAGAGGTTCCATGTAGAAGTTCCAGTTGTTTTAATACAATACAATCGGCAACGTAGCTAAATTATCCGTTATCTTTACATTCAATACTGCTGTTAACTTTGTAAAGTTCAGCGAAACAAAAAGTGACACAGTAAAGTGCACAAAAATCATCTAGGTTGTTAACAGTGCTAGATGCTCTACCTAAATGATCGAATACTTTAACAATAAACTTGTCTGTGTTCACCTTTAGTGAAGCTTTAGACTTTAAAACGACATGAAATTCCTGCACGAATATTTTTAAGCATACTTTAGCTAGTGAATTTCTACTCACTGCTGTCTGCTTTAGACAAAATAATCTACTGCAATACTGAAGTGGAGTTAAATGTCTCATACATTCATGTTCCATGCTTACGGTTGGATTTAAAGCGAAACTTTACCACTTTGTCAGATTGACTTTTAGGCATAAAAATTCCCTTCTTTTGAAACTCTCTTTGAAATGAAATCAGTAGATTCCACTCACAGCAATCATGTTATTCATCGATGAGGAACTTTTCTACATAGTCTCCTAGGTTCATTCTATGATTTTCCTTTCGTGAGACACCTACAACCTAAGTAAGCGAAATCAAATGCAATACGATAAAATCACTAAAACGCTATCGATTAGCCTTTCTCTGTGAAATCGGAAGGCAGTAAAAATGAAAAATAGGCCTCTGCACCGCCACGCAAGAGACCACTTTCACTCACCGAAGTATTATATCCACTAAAGGTGTATAACAATGTCCTACTGAAATATTTAGCCGGAAGCAATATTTCCTTGACGTGGCGCATAATTTTCTTCAAATATGCAGTGCTCTCCCGTTCATTTGCATGATGTGATCAACCAAACCGATAGTACAGAAGTAGAGATGAACGCCATCAAAATGTTCAAGAAAAAAACATGAAATCCTCTTAATCTCTAGCGGTGATTCACAACCACCCTTCCCAGTGCTGCTGCTACTGCTACCGCTACCACTTTAATCCTTTGACGAGGAAAAACAACCTAGGTGAAGATTAGCTCCGGTCTACTACATCCTGTCTAGCTATACTACTAATACCTCATACTTCTATTCAGCTATACTACTAATACCTCATACTTCTATTCAGCTATACTACTAATACCTCATACTTCTATTCAGCTATACTACTAATACCTCATACTTCTATTCTGTCTTTAATACACCCGCCCACCTGGATCTAATATGAGCAAGAAAGTTCAAAAAACCTGGTTTGGTTGGAGCTGTGGACAGAAAATAAAGACGAATGTTCCTATTTATGGAAAAAGATGAAAGTCAGAAGTGATGGGTGTATATGATGTTAGAAGGTTTTAGAAGTTGAAGGTATAAAAACAAGGCAGGATGTTCTTTTGGATAAATCAGATTGAGACGAGTAGAACAGCACGAGGAAGTATATTATAGTTATACACTAATGTACATCTGTTGATGGTAGAAAGACTGCCACCGCTATTATTGTAATTGCATACTGATGGTTATCTATATAAGGGATGTTTTAGGCCCTTCATTGACTCTTTTACTGTCTTTATTCAACCAAAAATATAACAGCCAGAAATAATTTTCCTTCTGTCTTGATGCAACATACCGTACCTATTTCGTCCAACAAAAGGGTCCGTTGATGGAGAAGGACTTGCGAGAATAATGGAGAGAAAGCTTTCTATCGAACCGTTCCAAAAAGACGGCCATTATTAATGGTGTTTGTAAACCGAGGAAATTACCTGTGGGATCTACTCCACATCAAATTCACCCAGGAATCAACCATTCCATCAGAGTCCTAGTCGTAGCACTACTACCTAAAAATCACATCGTCCAAATACCTACGAATGCTACGTTACAGTCTCTATCTCTCTCTTCATGTGTGTAAGCAATAGTAATGGCAGTTGTAGCTGAAAGAAGAGGATCAAAACAACATTCTACTTTTGCATTGTCTACGTCTGTGTATATTTACTCTGCCATTGCTATCTCATTCCTTGTGTCTTTTTTCTGTAACTAACTCCGTCACTCACCCAACCATCGCATCGAATCCGACAGAGAGGACCCAGTAACTGGGTAACTACCTAACCGGTAGGTAGAACGTAGACTTGGAAAGTATGTATTACAATATAGGCACTAGGTTGTACGTTGTACGTAGAAGAAAAACTTTCGCCAAAATCTTAACGAAATTAAATCTTCCCTTTTTCCCTTTGCTTAAGACTACTATGCAACCTACCTCTTTTCTCCACAACTCTTTCTACCCCTTATTTTTAACTTTCTCACATTCTTTCTCATGCCATGCATCGCTATTTGTTTCCATGCATATTTTTAATGCATCACGTTGATCCATATAAACACAGGTAAAAATGGAGATAGGGGCGTGTAAACTTGGATGTTTATAACCGTGTACTACACTTCTGTGGAGACTTCATGGTGAGCTGGAAAGAAAAACTTGATTTTTCATCTACATAGCTTTCCCACTTATTATTTAAGCCTAGATACATTAACTCTGCAGTAGTACCCCACATCTCTTTTTTATTCCTTTCTCGATCTCATTTCTCAAGTCTTTTCTCATGTAATGATGTTTAACAATGTTGTTATTCCGTTCTTGAAGTCCACCTACCTCCTAGATAGATTGTTAGTTAGGTAGGGGTAAGTACCATCCACCCACTTGCTTTAGTTCATACCACTAGTAGAGGAGTATCGAGGAACGTTATTTATTTTAATACCAAGTATGTTTTACATGATGGAGATATAGCAGTGGAAGAGATCTGAGTGAGTGAGCGACAGTCCGACAGTTAAAGAACTTTCCCCAAGGGAAAGAAGAAAACAAGATGCAAATGATACATCTCATGTTTTCTACTCCTATTTAGCTACTTACTTTGTTCCTTCTTAGGCTTCTATTACGTTGTAGAATCTACGATGAATGCATGATCTAAATTATTATCATTATTGCTTACCTTTATTACATTTTACGTGACCTGATATTGAGATAAATATGACTGTATTACATATTATATATCATTGTCACTCCAATAAATCACTTAACTGAACTGTTAGATTTGCAAATTGCAGGGAGAGATAGTAAGCTAGTATATTGATAAATAGCTAGGATAGGGATAGCAAATCAACTCACGCAGTCAGGAAACATTGTTATTTGTGAATAAAGGCTAGAGCTAGAGATGAAAGACTTAATATAAGAAAGGGATATAATAGTGAATAATAGGAATTTTATAGTGTCATGTATTTCCCATTTGAAAAGGGGTGATGCCTTGTGTCGCACTTCATGGTCTCAATAAATACCAGAAATAAAAATAAAATAAATAAAATATCTTCCCCGGTCATTTTTCACCTTCCCATCGCCTGACTTTACCTTTGGAAAGGTGTCTGCTGTGTATGATCATATTTAGATAAGTCAATGCATATACTCTTAACCGAAAATAAATAACCCTCCTAAATGCTCTAAAATTTAAGAGAAATGTAAAATCCTCTCGTGCTACAATACTGGGGCTTAATTTTGCGTAAAAGGAAATAAATGCTTTTAAAGAATATTCTGTATTTACATCCGAAGTGTAAACGTTATTTTGGAGCTTTTAATTCTAGAAATGATACATTTGTAAAATCTTCAAAGTTGCTTTTGAAATACATCAACTAGAACTACCCCAGTAGTTGGTGATTAGGAAAAGTTTTAATTTCTCCTCTCTACTTTCTTTAACTTCATCTACTTACTCTAAGGAAAGAAGCATCTTCATTCCACCAGCGATACAAAAGGCTGAAGACGCGGTCCTAAACACAAAGTAAAAAGGCAGAGGAGGAAGAAAGTAACCGAACTTAATGTTTTAAGTGATAGATAGACTATAAAACTCTAGGGGACCGGCACTGATTAGTTCCTTAAACGATAACAGAATTGCTTATGCGTATGGCCAGAGGGTGGGATACGCTACCGGAGTCAGTGCACTAAACTTAACTAAAGTATCTTACACTTAAAGCACTGTGGTAATATTATTGCAAATTCGTTGGCCACCAACTAGCTAACTAACCAACCACTAAAATGAAATGAACAACCAATCCTCATCAGTAAGGCGTATCTCTAGAGAATCTAGTAGGAGCAGCTGTAGATGCTTTCTTCGATAACATTTCCAGGTTAGAGCAACTAAAATAAACTTTGTTCGAAGTAATATTTATCCATTCTCTGGCCTTAGGTAGAAATACAAGAAGGGATAATGTAATCCAGTCACACACAATCCGCCTTCACTTCACTACTCACTCCAACGCAGCAACCGAGTTAAACCAAGAACTGAAACCAATTTGAATACATAGGCCGGTTGTGCAATGCAAATCACTCTACTACCACCTTCCTCATCAAGTAAACCTCCGATCTACGACCCAATATTATGTAGTAAGCTCTTACGCCCCGGAATGCACCTAAGAGCTTAAATACACATACACTACCTATCCTAAATTGCTTCAAGTACTGGTAAATAACTGGAACAGGGAGGCAAACATGAGCTATTACTTCCATTTCAATACTACAACTACTGCTGACCGACAAAGTTTACGAAAGGATTTCGTACGCTTTTAAAGAATGAATACTATAGTAATGTGTAATCATCGGGAAGAATTATGGCTGGAGGAGTACTTCCGAAACTAATACTAAGCTGGGGTCAACAATTTGCAATACTGTAAAACCGACCATTAGTTATTGATTTTAGGTTTTGCTACAGCCGAATAGCATGAATTTTTTCAACAGGGTGAATTCTAAAGCCTCACGCACTAGAAATTGCCAGGAACTTAATATAATAGGCAGTTTTGAATATGTTTTATTTTCACAAGGACGGAAATGAGCACTCGGTAGTAGTAAACCAAGTAGAAGTGGTATGTAACTAAAGTGCATTGGAGAAACAGGAAGAAATTTCTCAACTTTTATAAGTAGGAGCAAACTTGTCGACAGTAATAATAATGGTAGAGGAATGAAGGAAGTGTTGAATTGTTGCAAGTAGGTTATTACGGAACGTGCTTAGTTTAAGATAACATTTTTTGTGTTTTTAGTACAAGTGGAAGAGTCCCCTGTCTATTTTACTTTCTCTATGCCTTACAGAAACCATCCTGTTATTACTATGTGGTGTGGGCCTTCATATGACCCCTTCTGCGTTGGAAGTTATATAGTTTGAAATAAGAGTAGAAAAGAAAGAGCCTCTTGAGTTTTAAGCCAATTCCGTTTAAGTTTTTTATCCTTCTGCACACTGCTTATATAAAGCATTGGTCGCTGGTTAGGTTGGAGGTTGGATATTCTTCTATCATAGTTTAGCCTTGGTCTCTAGCCTGGTCAAAGGGAACTCATCTCTAATCCAACCTTTCAGTGACCTCTCTATCTATCCACGAGGGACTTTAGGAAGCATATTCAACTTGCCCCCTGGAATAATACAACCCGTCTAATATTTAGCCCTCGTAGGCAACTACCCGAGGAAATGCCCATGCTGTACTGTGGTTGAAGAAGACAAGTAAAGTTAGCAAGTTGAGCAGACGTCAAGAAAAAAGAAATACCTAGACAGGAAGAGTAGTGGATCGTTTCTCCTGCCTTTTGGAGAGGCTCTTGTAGTCATCTCTGAAACTCTCGTGGGCATTCCCATTTCAAATTCAGATCCACACCCTTCATTTACATAAAGGGAAAAGGCAGGCAGGACCCTTACCCCTCTGAAACCCTGCCCACCCCATTTAGCTGGCGCTTGTAAATCTTCCACCCTACCCTCGTCAAAGTCAAAGCGTAGGGTAGCACACAGGGAATGGACATTATTACTCCCGCAACGCGATGATTCACTACTACTACTACTATAATTCCGCATTATGAATATAAATTAGTTAGTTAAAAATTAACAAGAATTTTGTAATTCTTTGAATGAGATAAAACTCATTTAAAGAATCTGAAAATAAGAAAAATTCATGCCTAACGGGTTTTTTTGGACGGAGATTGGAATGGGATTGAGCTGAGGTTTAATATTGAGTCTGTAGCGCTTATGCTTGTTTTGTACTGGCGTAAGGCTCCGTGCAAAAAATTAAAATGCATTTTTTTTCCAAGACTGCCAAAGAGACATGAGAGGGATAAGGTTAGGTTAGGTTAAGGTATTCAAGAATCGTCAACTTTCAAAGGATTTTGTCTACTTGCTGCTGACGAGTTTTTAATATGAATGAGGAATCCATTCAGCTGCTTTGCTTGCTGGCTTACTTTTCTTTGAAAAAATAACCACACCACGCTACGTTGAATAGCTTTAGACATAAAGGATAAAAAGTAGAATGTTTTCGTCATTTTATGGTTTAAAGCCTGAACTTTAACTCCTACTGGAACTTAGCTTTGTAAAATGAAGTTCGAACGCCATAAATGCACAGTATGGGTAAAGCCTATGTAAATTCAGTCATCTAATGATTCAATATTAAACTGGTCTTATGAATATCACTTTTCATGACCAAATGCAATATTGAAACGGGAAGCATTGGTAAGTATATATATACTCTAAAACCCGGTCCATATGTCGCATCAGCGGATAAGTCGCACTCACTTATTAGTCTCATCAAATTCGAGCCTAAAAGTTTCAACTCACGAGTCACAACCCGGCTTAGTGGTGGCATAATTTTTTATTATAATTAGCTAATCATGGACGGAAAATGGCTTATGAGTGGAAATAGCTTTCTTTAAGTCTTTAATAGCTTAATTTTAGAAATGTTTTTTTTCGATTATAAAATGTAGATTTAAATCCTTAAATTTGTAATTCTGTTTTAGTAATCAATTTCAATATATTCGACAGTGTATTTTTTTCGACCGCGTTAAAACTCACTGAGATGTCAGAAATTTTTGCAGTTAAGATTGCCTACAATGTCTGAAAAAGATTACTCCACTAATCCCTTGGTATTATTTCAATCATTTTCGTCAGTAAATTCAAGTTTCATCTAAATTTAAAAAGCTTTTAAATAGAATAAGATATTAGACTATCTTTGAATCTACGCTTCAACTGAAATACTATCAATAATTTAATTTTTAATAGGAAAAATTGTGTAAAAACGGGCATTAAAACAACAAAATAATCAAAATTCAAAATCAAATTTCTCAGTTTAACATTTCTTTGGGGAAGTAAAATTTTTTTTATTTGTTTCATTAAATTGTCGCCCTCATTTAGCTTGTCGCACCCCCTTGTTTAGCACATTATTTCTTCAACTTTCAGTTATTAGACGCGTCATATGGACCGGATTTTAGGGCAACGATAAAATGGTTGGAACACATTAAATTGTTATATCATGCTTATTTCTTTAACACGGCAGATTAAAGAAGACATTCGCTACTATTAATTTTGAGAAGAAAATACAATTTAAACGCAGCAGGTATGCTTCTCATCAATCCTTCATGCAAGCCTTTTATCCATTATTAGTTAATCTCAATCACAATAATACCAGTTTTGTGTAATACGAAAAAAACAAATCGAAGAACGATTTAAGCTTTTAAGATTGAGTTGATCACGGCAGCACGATTATGTTTAATTGTTCAAAATGCAGCTAAATGATTGGCAGAATGGACATGGAATTTTAAGTGGCTACTGGCTATCCAACACCAAATGGCAGTTCGAAAAGCTTCACTGCTTTGTAACTACCACTGGACTGTACTACTGGCCAAAATAGATGAGAAGAAACTTATGATGCATTTATACATGTTATAATTTATCTAAGCGCTGTTGGTAAACATCAACCCATTCAGTAACTGACATATCACGCCAACACATCAAAAACTAATCAAACGCATTTCCCATTAAACATTAATTTAATGATAAAAGTTGCAGTTACAACAATAGAAACCCGTCTACTGGCTTAATGCGGACAAAAATAGATTCCTTCATTTCAAGGTAATACCACATAAATATTAACACGAAGAAATAACATACTACTACAACTACACGCTTTCAACTGGCTTGTCAGTAGGAGGCTCATTGCCTTCTCATGAAATTCAGTTTGTTTAAGAAACATGAAAAATACAAGAACCGAGTAGCAATTCCGATAGCTAAAAAGCATAACCCTTCATTTCTCCAAACCAGACAAACACCACTTTTTAGTGGTTATGTTTTGTCAACTACATTTACTGACGTGTTGGTTGGCTCTTCATAAACGAAAACTGTCACCAATATACTATGACTCCAGAAGCGTCTCGTGAACCATTGATGAGAAAAACCCCAGCATGCCTTTTGACAACACAATACCCACCATTATACCGCAAAACTACGAGGTTCCAATGAAAACCCAACAAGTCCTTGTTCTCATTTTACGGGATAGATATGCATTTAAACTCAAGTTAATAAACCTTCCTGAGCTAGCCACAGGGTTCATAGTTAAGCAATTACAAGTTTAATAAAAAAGGATCTAACTACACGTCCAATGCACAATCTAAAGTAAAAGCGGATAATAACAACTCCATTCTATCTGCTTCAAGTTTTTTTTATCCCTCTTCAATAAAAAAAAGGGAAAAGAAAGGAGGACCTTTAAGAAACGGAGAGGAAAAATAATGGGTAGCAACCCATTAACCCATTCCAGGCTAAGTAAGTTTATAGTTAACCAGTGCTGGAAAAACGCAAGCAAGCAATCGGCCACAAGGCTAAATAAAGTAAAGGTAAAAAAGACTAGGAAACCCCTTTCCAATGGCGAAGAGACGTAAAGAATTGATGCTTCATTTACAAAGAACATACCTTTTGGCTAGATACCTACCAAAATCCCTCTTGGAAGAAACATGACAACGAGTACGTAGTCTCTATATGTACTTTAAGCATAGATCAAGCTGGACTAAGCAGTGTAGAAAAGCATACGTAGTATGAGCATTGAGTTCGGTAGGTAGGTAGGTAGGTAGGTATACGATGGGAGATGAAGTTAAAGCGGTCGGCAAGTTTAAGTTTCAATCCAATCGAGAGTGCTCCATATCCTTTAGAGTTTGAGTTATGGAGAAACTAAAAAAGTTCCATCCAGAGGCAATAGCAGGTAAGTAAAATACAAGTAAAAGTACAACGGTATATAAGAACAAGAGGAGGCAGGCAGGGGTAGGAGCTAACTCCCATTGATCTTAGATCCTTATCTGGTTCACTGTTATTGCCTAACTTAGTAACTTTATCAGGCAAGGACTCAAAACTACTTGGTTATATATCCAATCCGATCCACAATCTCACATTCCCAGTACTTTCCCTGGGCGATTCATTTTCAGTTTCTTTCCCTTTCGATCACTACCTTCAACATTCGTCCATTTCATATGCCTATCTCTGGATGCTTACTTAGCTGTATTCTGTTGAAGTTTGAGTTACCTAGATTTCTTCACAACCTTATTTGTTCCAACACTCTTTTCTCCGCTCTTCAGAAATCCAGTATTGGACTCGACATTTTGTTTCAAACTAAACCCCCTCATTGATTTATTTGTAAAGTTCCGTTATTTTCAGGATTATCCCAGGGTTTAACCTAGATTATTGAACTAACCAACCATCAACTCTTACTTCAACCATCAACCACTTTTCTTGCACTTTCGACTGCAAGAGTTGAGAAATGCTTTGATCATTTCTTTATTAACTGCACACATGAGGTAAATCTGAATCAATTTACTTCTTTTTATCTGAGGAAGATGAATACTACAGAGAGTTTCACTTGCGCTATTTGAAGCATTTTGAGGGTACCGTGGCCTCGGAGTAGTGAGTGGTTCGAGTAGGTAGAAATGAAACTTTTAATAGGCAGCTGAAATTCAATCAAATTGAAGAACTTAAACTTAGTCCAAGCCAATTTTTAACTTGCCCGATAATTTCTCCCTAAAGTAAGTTTCGAATAAAGAAAAGTTTTATCAAGTGTAAGAAAATGGCTTGCTTATGCCTGATTGAACTTTCTTTATCTACTATTAAGGAAACATTAGCCTACACACACTAACACTTCGGATCTTGCGAATTCCATTCTCTAGTCAGGAGTTAAGATCTCCTAGTACAAAAGAGAAGTGTAGGCAAAAGGAAGGAATGGATAGAAACTTCGAATGACATGATTGTGCCCTGAAGGGCTCTAGCTACTAAGCCTAGAGATAGTAAAGAGCTACTTAGTAAAGAAAGTGACATGGAATAGTGAATTTGGAGGGCAAAAAGCCAAGTAAAATGTTTAGGCTCTGACTTCCCACCTCTAACCCACCGAACTGAGATTGACCTTCTTACATTGTCCAAGAAAAGTTTTCCCGACACGTTCACAAGACTTGAAATTAAGGGCATAAAACAAATTGAAAATTAGTCTCGGGGGAAGCACACAAGAAGAGTTTGAGCTAAGTAGGAATTATTATTGATACGAACACGACGCCTTTATGAACTAGTCTATGCTCCAGTGGGTACAACTACAACGATGTAATTTCCGTCTAGAGCTAGGTTAAGAGTACTAACTGGCAGTACTACAGATACGATAGTAATATCGTATATTAGAAGGTAGTAGGGATCGGAGGTGAGCAAAGATGCGATGAGGTACTTCTGTGTACTCTTTGAACAACTCGATAACCCACAATGATAACATCGTTTTTGGTCGGTGGATGGCTCAGCTTTCACCGCAATATTATCCCATTACTCGGACGAGCGGAAGTGAGATTCCCGTTTATATAAGTTAAACTTAGAAGGTACAACACGTGTTTGGCGTTTAGTCAGATTGAAAATGATGTGTTCTTGGTGAGCACGTAGGACGTAACGTTGATGGAAAATGATATAGAAAGGAATAATAACACATTATCGTCTCTACAAGGCCCAGCATAAGGGTAACAGGGGTACAATTTATGGGGAAAGAATAAGAATGCATGAGTTAACCACATAAGAGACTCCGCTACAGTCCATTGGGCATTATTTACCTCATCATAATATCAACAAACATTGTCTAGTTCGTGAAGGTGTACTTTGCTTGTACAATCGGGCATTTATTCTTGGTTAATTGTTCATCAGAAGAGTTTCATCTCGGTTCGCCATAATTGCAACTCACGGTGAATTGCATTAAATTTCGAAGGAACCAAGAAACATAGCCTCTCTAGTGTAAATTTAACATTTCAAGCACATACTACTACTAACTGTCTAATTGTACTGCTGCTTAATCCTTTAAATATTTCCGTTTAAGAGAATTACTGTCGTGCTTTATTCTTAGAATTTATGCTCGGCTGAATGAGCTTTATGGTAAGAAGATAGGGGTTCCATGCGCTTTTTAATTATTCATTCTGAAAGCTTAAGTCAGCTCAGGAGTCATTAGGCTGGAGGAACTTTCTCCAAAGGATTTTAAAACATTGCAATATGTGCACAGGGTGGGAGTAAGAGAGATGCTTAAATCAGTCCAGTATGTGTTTTAATGAATCATTCCAGAAGACAAACAATCTAATCAAATCCTACAGTAAATTGTTGTTACAATTACAACTTAAACTTTATCCTATAGGAAGCATTGCTTTCCATAAAGGAACTCTTCTGGATTTTAGCTTCTGAATAAATAAGCAATGCATTCTACCAATTTGTTGAAAATAGCGAGTTCAACGAAAGGTTGATAACAAGTAGTAATGATCTTTCGTAAAAACAATCGACTTCGTGATTGTGATGATAAAGACGGAAACGCATTTGGATCAAATTACAGCTCGCCTTATTTAAAAATCCAACAATTTGCATCCGAGATCCGACCGAGCTCCACATATTCCTATTCTTCTCTTTTGGAAAGGTTAAGCTGAGATGTCTTTATGAGAGTTTCCCTGTGACTGTTCCTTTCAGTACATACTACTCATATTATAAACAAAAGTAGAGATCTACCTAAATAATATAATGCATATTTACAGGAAAGCAGGACCGTTACAAAAGTACAAGAAATTCATCTGGGTCCGGGGCAAATAGAAGAACGAGGATCGTTCAGCTTCATATACTCCAAAGTCTGCTTTCTACTGGCAACTGAAGAAAGCAGAGAGAAAGTCCTTGGAATTCACAACGGAGCTCACTGCTCAACATAACGGCCAACGAAAGAAAGTATGTAGAGGAATTAAATTGCATAACCATCACAATATCCCATCCAAACCTACACCCCAAGATCTTAATTTTTCAAAGGAGTGTTGGCATTGGAACTATTATATGCAATCTTGCAAGGTTTAGTTTCACAATCCAACAATAGGATTATGGAACAACACAATACTTGTAAATCAGCACCATCATAAAAAAACAAGCCATACCTAAACTCCCGAGACCCCGAGGAAGGGTAACCTAGCATCTAGTTATTATTTTGGGGGATTGCATACAAGGTTGTGAACAGTTTACGCACAGGGAAAATACTAGTTTTAGTCTTCAGACCCCAATGAATCAATAAAGTATTATGGGGATATGGAGCTTTGAGAGCTGTATATAGAGGGAACATATATCTGAATAGATCATATATAGATTGATATCTTATATCTGAAACGTGACCGATTAGCGATTGCATTGTTTGATCGTGGTCCAAAAACCCCACCGGGTAATAAAATAGCCTAAAAAATATTTTTCTACTTTTCCACCAAAATCACAAAATATAAATAGTTTTTTCCAAAACGTCACTTTCAGGACCCCAGGGGGTCTAACAAGGGCACCGGATACTAAAGTAGCCGAAGAAACGTTATTAAACTTTTCCACCAAAATCACAAAAATAAAAATAGTACGACAAGGAGGAAATGGGGGTGTGGGGGCTTGCCCCCACGTTGAAAAACAAAGAACGATACAAAACATACAAAAGTTTTCAAAATAGAGAGGGCTTTCAATATTGCGCCAAAGCGCCCTGGAATGGGCTCTGCCAGCTGCACCCGGAAGTTTTTATGTAGATTTTAACTTTAAACGGTACAAGAGCAAACATAGGTGCTGTTCTAAATCTTTCGCTGAGTCACTCAGCCACACTTCCGCTGGGATGGCGCTTGTCAGTGTCCAACCAAAAAAAATGTTAAGGAAGAATGAGAGGTCCAGCGCATTGTGGTAGGATCATTAAATTTTTTAGTGATACGTAAACAAACGAACTGTAAAACGGAGCACGCAAAGTATGAATAGCTGGAATATTTATTTGCATACCAATGCATTCAAAAAAGGAAGCAAATCTAGCACTGAACTAATTCGTGCATACTGATATCGTGGTTTTAATGTCATCCTCCTTAGAAGTCCTAATAAATCCGAATAACAGCCAGAGACCACTGTCCCCCGTTTGTAATTTTTTTGCCAAGGGTACTTAAATTACGAAATATAGCACTTGCTTAAACCATTCTTAGAGTCTCAGATATAACTTGTACTGTACATGATCTACCATATATTTCTTCAGACCACACTTTACCCCTTGAAGCGTAATACCCTTCTGATGTAGGAAGTTTTGTGTAATAATAAATAAATAGAGTATATTGATACAAATTTCGGTTGTCTTAAATGTCTAAATACATGATATATAATTTTTTACCCATATCTCAATATAACTTCCACTAATTCACGCGCAGAATACTGAAGCACATGACGACATTCCTTACCATTTACCTAATACCAAAAATGTAAAAGCAACCACTGTGACTGACATCACAAACCTATAATAGCTTTTAGTTGCATATCTGAAATGAAAATGAATGATTAATGACCTTGATCAGCATTCCTTGACTAATGCTTTGTAAACGCAAGTATTCCAAATTCCTCAGAAACACGAATTATTAATTACTTTAATATGATTCCAAGTTATTAAATTCTAATAAAAACTCTTTCTTAAATTTATACTAAGCTCATAAGGCATAAAAGTAATTCAAAACTAAAATTTATAGGCAGTCAAATAAATACATTTATTAATTAAATACATGGACCGATATAAATTAAACCTTTCAGTCACCATTTCACGTTTAAGTACACTACGCTATAATTCCTACAGACTACCACTACCAACATCCGAAAAAACAAAGAGTAGATCTAAGACCTAAGGTGGTAAAGTTAAGTAACCGGTTCAGCTTCTGTACGAATACCAACTAACTAAACATACGCAAGTAGTCAACTCAGTTAGATCGTTTTCCTAAGCCAAGCTAAAGCACGAGAGACGGGAGAACAAATGACTGTTGGTTAGTGGAGAAATACTCGTAGCAGTAGAACTAGAAGTAGTGGGAGAGTTGCGGTGCCTGATCTCAGTCTAAATCAGTGCTCCATGTAGAAAACATCCCACGCATAGCTCTATTCCTATCCTAAACCACTGGCTCGCAAACTCTCATCATTCTCTGATCAACTGCTCAAGTTGTCAGATATTGCTTACATTTACTTCCATGCACTAGACTCAGCGATTACTTCAAAGAGAAACTTGAAGAATCGGATATTTGTTCTCCAACTGTTTAGTACAGTGGCACTGGCAAGAGTTCAGCCCGAGTCTCAAAAGGAAAAACTTTGGCCAAACATAAAAGTACACAGGCTGCACGAGGAAGGAGGTTTTACATCTTCCGCAATTCCGGACACACCCCTCAAAACCTTAGCCCCCCACCCAACCCTTGCCTGCTAAATGAAGCACATTGCATTCCTACATTTAGCAGCCGAACAGAGTAAACGATAGTGAATCGACTGGACCATTACTAAGCGAGGTCGAAAGCCCTAGTTTCTGTTTCATTCATACAAAACACACAAGTTAGCTTAGCTAGTAAACCAGGCCACAGATGCGGTCGTCGGATCTGATAACTGGTAGTAACAGTAGTACATGTTAGATACTTACACCACAGATCACTAGAAAAGTGAACCACTCAATTGTATAGGAAATAGGGAAGTACAGTTTTACATATATGGGACGAATAAAACGGTGGTCGGTTAGCCGTTGTGTACATTGTAAAACAACCAGGGTAATAATAATGTGTCACTCTGACACGACAAGTGTAATAAACAGGGTTGTAAATTGAAGCGGAAAGTTAACGAGTATTCATATCTCTATGCGTAAATATAATACTGAATATATTCCAGAATAATTTCAAGACCGTAATACTACACGCTAAAAGCGGCTTGGTAAATAATAGCCTCCTTTTCCTCTCATCAACGTTAATTACCCCGACTCACGGCTAAAGTGTTTTGGTTTTTATGCCTATCCACACATGCTGTGAACTCCATTTGGACTGGTTGATTACCCTTTACGCGTAATATAGGAAATTAGGTTGGAGGCCGATAAAAATCCACGGCTCTATTACAACCGTACAGAAGCAAAAAACAAGTTACAAATAATTAAGAATCGGCTACAATCAAAAGTTTCTATAAAGATAAGAGTGGGCTAAACAAATGAGAAATATTTCTTGAGGATAATTGCCGCAAAGACATAGTGACTGCAACAAAGAGAGAAGAAACTGCTGAACTACAAGGAATTCATTAATTACTTTGCTCTTTAATGCTTTGTAATATCCGTTTAATGTGCTATTCGGCAAGTACTTAACGGCATAACTTGAACCCTCATTCAACTGTGAGAAAAAATACCTCGTCTACAGAGAATAATTTTATAAAAGCGCATTTACCCTAATCTGACTTCATTTCTTTTCTGCAGAAGGGGGGTGATAATTCAATTGATATTAACGATTAAGAAAGCGTCCCACCTTTGGATTACCATCTTCACAGCACACTTCAACCTACAGATTAACATAATTTGTGATACAAAAACTATGGGAATTACTGTTCTATTCTTATAAATTTTAATCTGAGATATTCATACAACCAAGAAAGGGAGATAGACGTAAAGTGGAACAGTATCTAAAAGCCAAGACGGAGAAAGTCTTCCTGCCTGCACGATCAATCCCATTGTTACAAATTTTAGTACCCAACCCGTGTATTGTACTGCCTTATTTGTTTTCTACTCGGAGTTTCCTGAAAATTTTACTACTGCCCATTATAAAGAGTGATCTGTTCGACAAGCCTGCATTTCATCTGCGCAAATTATCAACCGCTAACTAAATAATACAGCGGTCACTACTGACAGGGATGCTTGGTGGCTCATGGCTCCACGGGTAAATAAAAAAAGGGGTGCGACTGGCACTGACTGAAACGGGACACAAAGAAAGAGGAAAGTAACATAGGGAATCCACTACTAACTGTACTGTGACTCTGCGGTGGTCGTACATAAATAGTGGAGAAAGGCAGAACAGAAGAATCGAATCGATCCACAATCCACCCAATATTCAAGTAACTACATATACATACCTACTAACCAATCCTCAGCCTTAAAGTAGGGCAAAGTCATATACAAACAAATATAAATCCCTTGAGGCAGTCACTTTACAAATAACAACTTTCATCATCTCTAACCAAAGCCTTTAGCGATAGTGGTTTGGTTTGGTTGGATGGTAGCAAAGCAATAGGAGCTGAAGCTGGCAGTCGGGTTATAATTCAAACTTGAGAGAGAGAGAGTACCCAACCCAACTTAAGCTCAGACTTTTTACTTTACCATACCAAAGTGAACTATCAAGATTGACAATTTGATTCACTAGTAAAGTAAAACCCAAAAGTAATTATATAACTAGGTATCTATACATACATAGGTACTTTACTCGTAATATATAACCAAAGTCTACAAGCCTCTGATGCCACATAGATATAAAATTTAAATAAGTACAGCTATTACTAAAACTAGACGTTACTTCCTTCCCTATTGGCATAGGAGAAATACGAGGAAAGGGATTTCTTTGAAGAAAATAGAAGGAAAGTCTGCGTTTGAGATTAAAAGTGGAACTATTTAAAAATAAATATATTCTGGTCTCATTAAAACTTCCTACTATCAAGAAGAAGGCAAAGGACTCGTTTTCATTTATTGCAGACTTGAAATCCCTTTACAGCAGCTGCAAACCGTTTCCCCCGGCAGGCAAGCAAACGAGGATAAAGTTACAGTTGGACGGAACCACTTGGAAAAGTCCTTCAAAATAAGACATAAATTCACTGTATTGTAGGAAGGAAAGGTCAAAAGTCTTCAATGCTCAGCCTCAGGTAAAAGTCTAAACGTAACTGCAATTACTCATCTACCCACGGAGAATTCTGGTCACTTTGGGATTGAGCAAGTTGGAAGGAGATTAAAAACGAGGCTAGAGCGAATTGCTAACACCCGCAGGCTGCTAAAAATATCATTTCTCTTATCTTAGGATGATGAAAGCTCAAAATAACAACTTAACAATCAACCACGCTGCTGCTGGTCACTACTGGAACATTTTGCGGACATTACAGATGATGGCCAGTGGACGGTCAATTGTGTCGAGTCTACTCAACCACACCATTATCTGCCTCTTCCTTACCCTCTCTGTAGTCTCATCAACTTCTATTGGTAAGCCTTTATCCTATAATTTATTGCTGTTCTGGTTATATAAACTACGGATGAATTTCTCATAATCAACCTAAAACTGATTCATAACCATATCTGGCGTGTAATAAGAAGCTACCAGCGCTCAAATGCGGAATGCACAATTTGCAGAAATGAAACTTTACATTATTGTGGACACCATTGAAGAAACTCTCGGGTTACCTTGCATATTCCGTTTTTACAGTCACTTTATTACTAAACCCTCCTAACCAACCCACCCCCAGTCTACTATAGTAAGCAATAAAAGGCCCGATAGTAAAGTAATAAATTTCAAGGTTCTGGAGAAATTAACTTCTCTCCGAAAATCGTTCTACTTTATTTGAAATTTACTACTGGCGTAAGTAAAAGTTCCAAGTCCTCTTGTCTAGACTGGAGAACTACTCACTCATGTCTACTCATCCTATCATTTTTATCTGGGATAAAAAACTGGAGAACGTTTTTTTTAATAAGCCTTCACATATGTTACGTTCCTAGACAATGGTAGTAGTACGTATATGATACTGTCAGTATAATTCCACTCCATGAAGTAAAATATTATATAAGAATGCCAGGAACATAGTCCAATGTGGCCACAGTATTTTTCTCATCTCGTCAAAATATTACCCAAAAAGCAAAACCACCACAGTCGGTGCACTTTACTTCAGACGGTTGAGAGAAAGCGACTGAGCTTGTACTGATAAAATCCAGTGCTGAAAAGAAGCAAATTGTACGTTTTATATCATCAGCATAGCCTGCCCGATGAAATATCATCTGCCGACTCAAAAATCACCCTTTTAAGTTTCAGCTCTTATGTATTCAAACTAAAGGATCTATTAGGAAGAAAAATGATCTAAATCAGGCGCTAGCAAAAGTAGTAGCGTTATAAAAGCTTATATTTCACCACAACTTTTTCCACATGAAGATAAATCCGCTTTAAATGCTAGAAAGTTTGAAAGTTGGGAACAGCAGGGACAGGAAGTATGAAGTTTATGAGACTCAGGATGAAACAACCTTTTAGGCCTCTTAACAATTTTTTTAGTTATCTTCTTCTAGCAATACTTGCCTGCTTTATTCGGATAAATGTTTATGATTTTTTTTATCTACTTTTATGTACAAATCCACAGTGAATTCTAGAGAAATAGATTCCCAACCTCCATACAAAACCTACAGCAATTTCGGAGGAATAAATCCCAATTTGAGTGCAGAGCAAATAGATAAATAACAATGGAATGGACCTAAATTTCATTCAAGTTAGGAATTTAGGTGTAGTCGTAGCTGAATACAGGACAAGAAACAAAATATCATATTATATTATTAAATATGTATGTACTGTTTTTTTTCAATTCAACATACGCAACTTCAGAGGTCTTTAAATCATTTTTGATTCATTTTGTACTCTCAAATTCCCAAAGTTTATGAAAGTTCCTGTCTTTAAGCGAGTAACTTCTGTATATCTTACAGGTCACTTTACTATAAGAGTCTACATTAATAGGCACTTTTGCTTGGTTTGGTAAAGACGACTACATCCCAGGAATTATTTACATGGTTTTAAAAGTTGTCTCGTGAGATTAAAGCAGGTTCCATCTCGTTTAATGCTTGATGCTAAATGTCTTAGAAGTTTTATCCAGAGAAACAACATCTAATCCGTGCAAAAGTATAGTGTATAGTGGCTCTCTCTTGACTTCTCAGTATTGCTTTGGTAAATAAGGGTTGGTAAGCAAAGGAAAAAGAATGATGCAAACCCGTTTCGCAGTTTGTTTCTTGTCCTAAGCATCAATTATTTAATACTTTATTTCTTTTTAGTACAAATGGACGCTTCTTACACTTTTCTAGACGCAAATACTTAAGAAACGTTTAACATTATCTTGAAAGAAAGCAAATGCTACTCATTTAAAGATAAGATTTGTACAGTAACAGAAAGTGAGTCCGATTTGTACAGTTAACAGAAAGTGTGTAGATGTAGAATTAAACTGCAACTCAGCATTTTTAACTACGTATCCCTCCCTCTCACACACTGAATTCTTCAATTGTTTCCATTTAAACACACTCTCATCGTTTAAACGCCGGAAGGTGACAATTAAATTACAGGATGTAAAACCTTCATAATGTTTTAGGTCATACAACCAACCCACAGACTTCCACTACTGATACTACTACCACAACGGCTACTACTGATACGTCATTGGAAAATCCCATACCCCAATCTCGAACAGCATGTCGAATCAAAATCTTTCTGCCTACCCTAAAATAACCTACCAACAACACAAATATTAAACTGATTGATACTACGATTAGCTATTCTATTGTGAGCACAGAGGCAGAGGCAATTTTATTATATAGTTTTACGTACACTACATCAGATTTGGATTGACAACAATAAAACAGCATTCACAATTTGCATAAACCCAAACGGCAATCCTTTTCTGTGAAATATCAGCACGACTGCAAGTGCGAGCGGTATGATAGTGGTAATACATAATTACCATATTAATAGAGGAACATCATTTAGTTTAGAAGTAGCAGGTACATATTAAACGGTCCATCATTCATTAGTCGACCCAGACAGTAGCACTCAGTATACTTAATAAGGATTACGTTTTAAAATCCGGCTTTAGAAACCTAATTAGTTCCACTCCAAGGGGGAGTAGTGCAAATACAGAAGTTATTATCGCGCAAACAACTTACATTAAATCTCCAGCATTCTATCACTATATCAAATGATACTATTTCTTACAAAGGGAAACAATAACCCTATCGTAGTATTAATATTACTAATCCTTATCAACAGAAGGAAGTCGTAGTGTGATTTAGCTAGCAGGCTATCGTTATTCCCAGTTAACCTTGAATGTTTCCTCGATAAAGCTCCATCAACTGGGGTATATATGCATACAGTTGTAGAATCAAACTGAACCCCTAATCCGCTTTACTACTTACTACTGCTATAAAGAATAATCATTGCTACAGTCTGGGTTTTACTTAGCGTGATAGGGTCAACAACAGTAGGTAAAAGGTCCGGATTTCATTTTTTAAATGAGGCTAGTGAACCGACCTTTGTTTCTTTCTTTGTTGCTGATTACATGAAAAGCTATCTATCTTGGTCTTGGCTATATTGACAAAATGGGATGTTATTATTTTTACAACTTTGCCAAACGAATTAGGTAGTTATATGAAAGGAAACGGCTACTTTTTGGTTTGGCTGAAGGCAACATACCAGACAGGTTGCGTTGTGCTCGCAACGCCTGGCCCGTGGTCATTTTTCTAGAAGTGACAAATAAGCAAAAATTTAGCGGAAAGGGGGAAAATATGAGTGGAATGCGTGCTTCACCTTTAATTAGTGTGAGTTTCCTTTTGCAAAAAGGTAAATTAGTATGCGAATGTTACACCAGAACTTATTCCATCCCTTATTGGGTTCTTGGTCGATTCCGTGTGCATACACGTGTTTTGAATTATTTTAACAAGACAGGATAGCAAAACGGTCTCGGTTGTTGTAAATATGTGCGGCGGCGATTTAAGGATAAAAAATCCCATTCTAATCAGCAATTTAAAGGAAGGTGGGAATTATTAGACGAGCTTAAAGCACCGGCAAAGAATAGGAATGTGGCCGCACATCCTCCCTCCCGGTTTAGTAGTTAACCCTTCTTTTTTTCCTGTAGCGTAGGCAGTAATCTTGATTGCAAAACTTAGTAATTTAAAACAATAGTATTTTTTTTTATCATATTCAGCCAATTTAACAAGAAGTTTGAATTTGGAGTTTTAAACCAAATTACATCTAATAGTCTACCAACAGAGTTGTAAATTAAACGCATTTCTCACCATTTACTTTAGTAAAACTCTGCTGGAAAGAATATATAATCTTCGCCCTTGTGGGTGATACTAGCCATTCAGTTTTAAGAACAAAAAAACCATCAGAAGTAAACAAGATAAATGATTTTATGCACTTAGAGAAGGCTTAATGAACACAAGGATTGCCAATAATCTTGACTTTTGACCTTTTGTGGTTAAACCGCAGAAATGTGCTTCTAAAGTCGAAGTGTTATACTAAGCTTCTGTGGTCCTTCATGCCCTACCAGGCTTAAAAGATAAAGATAACGCAGAAAAAACACAAAATTATTTACGAGTCTGAGGGAAAACTGTGAGTGTAAAAGTCTTCTTGTACTTTGAATATTTAGTAGAGTTACTTAAAAATGTTTTACTGCTCTCATATCATTATGATTGATATGCGCTATTTTGCCTACATGTCGTATAGTCCGTCCCATCTCATTTTTTTAAACTTATAAAATGTCCTATAGTCAAATAGAGAAATGGGAAGTAAAATATTCTCTTGCTCGAGAACTGAAACAAAAGGCAGGCTCATAAAATGACGCACATAACACAAAGACAGACAGATTAACATTCAGGCTGTAGTCTAGAGTAATAGGAAGATGTGCCGGGTTAGTAAGATAGCAGTTAGAACTGATCTGGTTTAGATTTACATTACTTAACACAACAGATGAAGCTTTACTTAGGTCCAAAGAAACATGTATGATCCGTACTTTGTCCACTCCATTCGTATACAATTCCTCTTGGGATAATGTTTCAGCTTCATTTACAGTGCAAACAATTCAGCCGTGTTAAAGCTTTATTGGAGAGACTTAAGTTGGACAAAAGAAAAGAAGTATCAAACGATAACAGTGAAGTCAGATCCTTAGCTCCCCTACATACTCTTATAGCCTCCACCCCAAATAAGTCCTTCAATCCATATTCTTGACTGTTTAGACAGTGATCATTAGAAATTATCTCAATTCTCCATCATCAACTTATCAAGGGAAATACTAAACAAGGTTCAGGAGAAAATTTGATCCCAATGATCCTACACATGCAGCATTGATGGCAAGCTAAGTTCTCCTGCAAGAAAAGCAAGCATTTCCAAGAAGTCAGAGTTGAGTTCCTTGTTTGATTGTTAGATAATACCATGTATTCTTAGGGTTGATTCTTTAAAGGCAACTCTTGAGCCGTAGTTTTACTCTTCTAAACCTATTGTCTGCATAAATGGATGCAACAGCATCAGGTTTTACCTAAAGGTATCAATTTTCTCACAGTTATTCACTGACGAGTACTCAAATCGTTTCTCTTATTTATCTGACAGTTGCAGATTACACGCGGGCATTAAAGTCAGACCTCTCCCCCATCAACTTTCATTTTAAGTGCATATAACTAACGATTCCTTTCTTAGCACAACTAAGCTTGACATAAAACTCAATTCTTTATGACCCTTCAGACTCAGACTTGAAAAATCCCTGTTGTTTAGACATACGAGGGGACAATGCCTCAGGAGAGATCTCACGATTTTATGTTAAGATGAAAATTATGAATAAGAACATGAACTTGCCTGTGTTGCATCGTAATTTAGGGATATCATGCAGGCAGCTTGGCTAATTAAGAATGGTTAAACATAATGCTGCATTTATAGTCATAAACTATTTCACTCATCCTATCCCCCGTGTAAACTTACGGAGGTGATTATTGTCACCCTTTTCATACACGAAAGGATGAATGAAACTTCGTACTTAACTTAGAAAGATAGTAAAAGCTTATCACAAAATGTCTGAGTTCTAAAAAAGGAATTAATAGTACGATGACAAATGGAGATAGTCGGATAGTCGTCCGAAAGAAGTAGTTAGCAATAAAAAAGATTGTTGATGTCTAGCTGAAGTTGACTGAGCTTTACATAAGCATAGTTATGATCTTGTACAAGATTCTTTTTCTATCGGTAGAAAAAGCCATTTCTGAATTTGATTAGTCAATTAATGAGTAGAAATTTGTCTCTTTCCTCGTAAAAAATTCTAGAAAAGTCCAAAAAGGGCATAACATATTCCATGAACATGCATTCTTCCGAGATTAGTAGTAGTTTTTCTCTTGTAAAAAACTCAAATTGCAGACTGACAGTTTATTTTGTATGTGATAGGGAAAACATATAATCCAGTCAATGTCTGGCTGGGTCACAAGTGATGTCAAGTGGAAATGATAAGTGCGCAGTCGGACTGGCCTAACTCATGCTTGCTAGTCGAGCCGAAACCTCGAGCCTGTCCTCCATAAGACGAGTCTTATCAATCTAAAACCCAAAAACAAGATTTCATCTGGCCAATCTTCACAACTTTCCACTCTGTCGGCAACACTTCTCCCATTTTTCATCCCTCGAACCCCAAGCAACATTATTTTCGTTCTAATCATATGATGGAGATGCGAGCTGCGATATCAAAGTTTAGGCTTAATCTTCTATAGTTTGTGCTGTACCATTCTATCTTAAGGTTAAAAGCTTCCTACTGTCTCGTAAAAATATTTCCTCATGCATAACATTATATGCTCATTTAAGCTGAACATGAAGAAATAATATGATGAGACGTCCGCAAAAAATATAAAGTATAAAAAGCTAACTCAAATCAATTTTTTTTAATGCTACAAAGATTGCCATAAGTGAGAAATGCCACGACCACCACTCTCTACCTGTAAAACCGATATCAAATGTCATTAGCACTTTTTCATAACTCTTTCACCCTTTACAATGCAATGCCACCGCGGCAACTCGTTTAGAAGCAGAGAAGTAGCTATGCTATGGACTAATGGACTTGAAAAATTTAAATCACAAAGGAACATTTCTTGCAAGCAAATAAAGCAAACTTACTGTCATTTTTGCCCGTGGTGATATTAAATCAAAAACATGCAGATAATTAATAACACAAGTACAATAAAATTATAGATACTATCGTTTCATGTCAGGATTTTTTAAATGGCTAAAATATAACTAAATATTTGATGAACAGTTTAATAGACATGGACGCAAGCCATAGAATGCCATTAAATATTAATTTACTGGAATGAAATAGCGCTTAAAATGTTGAAACTAAAATACCGTAAAAAACTAGGGGACTTAAGGGTGGGGAATCGTATCGCATTCTTCTTTACACTGACTATCCGTTTTTTACGAGCATGTCGTCGGAAAGTCTTAAAAAGTCTTAAAAACTGAAACCACCGAGTATAACCATCCTGCCATCCTCTCATTAAATGAACAGCAAACCTAATGATTTGAGTATGCAGTCTGTCCCCGAGCAAACACCGCAGTTCAATAATCAAATCAATATTCTGCAAAGGTATTGCATACTTTGTTCTGTGCTTACTGCCTCCTACAGTTATTTATTTTCACTGCTACTTACGTATTCGCGGTGGTAGGACAAAAGAATGTCATCTACAACAAAATTAATTGCATGTAACCTAAACAAGCGGAAGATGGGACGGGAACTGATGCATGAAGAGACAAAACACGAGAGAATACACGACGAAGCGATGTCTGAAAAGAAATGATATATTCATGACGGAGTTAAAAGTTCTGTAGTAAGGAGCTTATAGGTGTACCTTCTGTTGTAAGATTGTAAGCTGTTTGTTTTCCGTCGTAGAAAGATTCATATTGAGCTTGTTCGTATTTATTTAGAATCGCCCGAAGACTCCCAGTTTGGAAACCTGATTTATGACTCGTATAGAGCACCTGTGTCCAATCGTACTGAATATATACAAGCAGCAGGATAAAATATTATTGGAACAAATTGATTTTGTTACTCAAGTTGCTGCTTATTGTTGTTGGGTTCTAGTAGTTGCCCTCGTCGTCTCGTTTTTAAAAATTCAAGCAAGCTACAGCTTAACATAACGAACATTATCCATTGCGCTTCCAATTATTTTGTAACTACTTCATAAAACAGCGCTCTGGCTAAAAGCAATAATGCGAATAACTAATGGTTTCTTCTATTAATTAAAGAGCCTTTATATTTTTCTGGGCATTTTTGACAAAGTATTATCATAGTGTCTAGCCCTCGACCGACTATCTTATCCCTTGAATTATGTATACCTATGTTGTACTATTTCTTATCGTCTACAGATAAGGTACGGCGGTGCGGTCTATGAAAAACGAACAGAAGCATAAACAGCTCAAACAACATTCTCTCATATTAAGATTAGCTTTTCCCACCAATGCGATGCGATCAACCGTTTTCCACATTTTTACTAAGATAAACCAGTTTTACTCTACAGAATTTTTTGATCATCCGAACGATAAATTATAATTTTTGTTGGTAGATCCATGTACAACTGCTACTACCTAATTTACCAACTTATTTATTTCTAAGTTATACAATTTAAATGTTCACACTATACAACCATCAAGGAACATTACAAACCCAGACATGAGTCAGTATTTTTTTAACAACTTTTTGCAATAAATAAGCAACGGGCATGTCCAGAAATTGATCATTTGTTAAAACTCCTAAATTGTCCTGCCAAAGAAAGATGTGTAACCGGACTGACTGAGAAAGTTGGTAACTTTTCTGAATAAAACAATATAAATGCCTGAACAGTTGTATTCGATTGAGTTGAAGAAAAAATGAACTAGATTTGGGTTACTTTACATTTTTCCAGAGTATTAACATTTGTTAGTTGAAGCGATTTCCAGAGATTTATTTAACCGTAAATTTCAAGTGGTCAACACTTTAGTACAACCAAATCATTTATAAAGCATTGGAAGTTTTAACCCATCGTCAAGTAAATGTTCATCTAACGCAGCGTGTTGTGATATTGGTAAGGTTATGCACGTAGTGTATCCTTTTCCCCACCTTTCAGCTCGATTTTTCGATAGCAAGA
Source organism: Hydroisotoma schaefferi (assembly GCA_034682405.1). NCBI lineage: Eukaryota > Metazoa > Arthropoda > Collembola > Entomobryomorpha > Isotomidae > Hydroisotoma > Hydroisotoma schaefferi. Next base: position 7,134 of record JAQFZX010001037.1, on the reverse strand, counting down.
ACCTAAAAACCCGAGGCAACCAAACTTTTGCATACTTTTCATAACCTCCATTGTAAACTTTTCGTTTGGCATAATCCTACCATTTCTAGGATAAAAAAACATCTCCCTACTTTAGTACTTAAAGACGAGTACGAACATAATCAGTTACTGCAGAGTTGAAAACCCCTTTGGGTTGATATATTCTTAATACTGAGGCTTAACCTATCAATAATCCGTTCCATTATAGATTAGAAAAAGTTAAAGGCTTTCACAGACCTTCTCTTTCCTAGACTTAAAAGATTTAGAATGACTTTTGAACTTTACAATATTGGAGTTTTTATTGAGTTAATGTAAAAAAGTTCCCTTCCCTCCACATTCCACCTATTTGAAATCCACTTAGACTATACTTCTTTGGATCATTAATTGCGATCTCGCATCGTCCTGCGTTTTAGTTGGTCCAAACCCGGAGTTCAGTTCAGAACATTTAGCTAACTTAGTAAAAGTTTTTCAGCCAGTCTGGAAGTTCGTGAGACAAAACCTCCTTTCTTGCCGTCAAATTTTTTTTCACCCTGATTGCAATTTTTCAGAGTTTCGTAAAACTATTAAACACAAATGCCACATTAACCACAAAATGGTTCACGTCCGTTACTTTATCCGTAAGTTGAAAGCTTTTTCTTACACGATTTGTAATTCAAACATTTTCAGACTCGGTTCTCCCTGCGGTTGATTATTTGCTAATACCAGCCAGTTGCCAGCCTATATGGCTCATTATGGCTGGTGATGAAAACAAATCGCCATTTACATTTTACATTACACTAAAGTAAGAGCATAAACGTAGACAGAGAATAAAATTCCAAGTTGCAAGTAAACGAAATCATAGGGAGCTTTTGTCATAATCTCAAAAATATTAAGGTAATGTTGAAGCTGATGGTAACAACCGTAAACCTCCCATAGCGTGTTTTTTAAGAATTTCACATTCAGAGTTGCCGAACCAATTTAAAGAAACTGTGCTCTGCTCTTTCTCAGAAACCACAAGTATTGTTGCAAACATTTAGCTACAAAGTCAGTCAAAGTCTCATTAGTGTCCCTTTCATTTTGATGATGATGATGAGTCTTATTTCCCGTGATAAGGAAGATTGATAGAAGGTACTCCACCTCCTTCTCAGCAGAGCGTGAAAAAGAAGCACAAAAAAGCCTGTGGTTTATTCTACATAGTTAATCAGAGCCACTTTTGCGACAGCCAGGTAATGACAGAGGAGACAGGAGAATGTAAAGTTTTATATGAAGAATTAACGATAAAAAAGATGAGGAGTAGTAAATTTTTGAAGTAAAGCGAAATGAACGAAATAATTTTACTCACTAAGTTAGCAAGGAAAAAGTAGGTCAATTAGTGACGGTACGGTGTAAGGAAAGAATATGGGGTTCTGAAAAAATGCCTCTAGCTTTTATCTAGACATACATGGTTTTAGATACCAATCTTCACACCTTAACTAAGCCCACTGAACCCATCTATACATGACCAAATTCGGATTGTTAAGCATGAAGTAGCAGAACTGGAAATAAGGAGATGGAAAGGAAGGAACTCAAATAATGAACCCACGTCACGGCTTCCTTTTCTTTATATTTCTCTCTTGCATTTGGCCCGGTCTGCTGCTCATCTTCAATTATTCTTATTGAGGAAAAGAGCAACACTTTTCTTCCTATTTAATGAACCAAATCTGAGTCAGCAGAAAAATTCAATCAGATAAACTTATACATATATGCATATACACAAAAGGAAATATTATATCTTAAGAAAAACTATTTCTACTATTATGTTGCCTATAAAAGTCAACTTAAGCATATCCGAGGAATTGCAGTAGCAGAAGATATACCTTCTCAAAAGCATATTGACTTGCCTTAGAAAAACTGAGAATTGAATAATTCATGAGAAGAGAGAACATGTGCTTCCTTGCTAAAGTGAGGAGATGCTCCAAGTTTAATTTTTAATGAAGGTACTAACCACTCTCCTGGATTCTAGATTAGCTGAGTAACCATTTCTATCTTGAGACGGTCTGTTATCAATATCAATATACCGTTTACCAATGATACGATCACGATACTTGCCTAGAAAGTTTTCTCCGCAATTAAATAGATTTTGTAGACGTATACGTTAAGCTTTTCTCTGCTATACTAATTAAAAAACATATACTTCATTACCCTTTAAAACTCTAGCGTACGTACCTTACTAATTTATTTTCTTTCTGCATTATAAAAGCATTTTGTCAAGTTTGACTGCTTGATCTTACACTTTTAATCAGCCGTGTATCGAAGCTTTCTCCGCTGCTTTGCGTAAGCAAAATATAGTAACTTCAACCTAACATATGCAAACTAAGCAACAGTACTATACAATACATGTGAAAGCGCACCCTATCTGTTCTGTACTTAAGTGTCATGCACGGCCATGCCTTTATTTCATTTTATGAATTTACCTAACGGCTCTCGTGAACTCATTATTTTCGGAATACTTCCCTTTACAGTCAATATAACCCGTCCAATAGAAAAGCTCTTTAAGCTTAGTGGAAATGGAGAAAGTAGTAAAATACAATGTACATAAGGCTAGGCTTAAAACGGGGGAGTAAATGTCAGGTTTAAAAATACTGCAAACTTCAGAGACAGCGAGGGACGTAAAAATGATAAAACGACTTCATGGAATGAAGGGAAATGAGAAAGTGAGAAGTACTCCTGTTTATCTGACAGCCTATAGAAGCATACTACCGTCTTTCCCGAAATAATGCTCCCCTGGGATAATTCCCCCCTGGTATAATGTCCCTACCTTTCCATGTTAAAAAATTAAATTTTTCCTATCTTGTATATGTGAATACAGTTTCTAAATTTGCATTTGAAAGAATAATTCCCCGGGTGCTTTATTTCGGGAAATGCGGTATTATTATTATAGCTCGTGTCAACGCCAACGTATAATTTAAAAGGCAAGATGAGGTGGATTAGTGAAAGTTCTGCGTGATCACAGGAGGTCCGCCTTAGGTGATCCTGATCTCAGGGTGCTTTAGAATTTAGAGAAACTTCCGAATCCCCTACTACATAGCATTAAAAAAATAACAGTACACACAACAAACTTCAACTTCGAAACATTTTGGAAACATTTTACATGATGCATTAATAAATAACCAATTATAATAATTGTTCGAAAAGAAAGTGATCGCATCTAAATCCTAAACATTATGAAAGATTTAGGAGAGCTACGGCATAATTGCAACTGTGACTGTCTCCCTATAAGTTTATTTCATGGATTTTCACTATGTAAACCCATTTTTGGCAGAGAAAACTATCCCCGCTCTCATTTCCTTTCTTGAAGAATAAATCTTCTCAGAAACCAAATATGCTTTGCCATCATCATTCTAAAATATATTAGAGACGTGCCTTATTAAATATTCAGGTCGAGGATTATGCCTAAAAAGGTATTCTGAAGAAAAGTTACTATTTAGCATCCGAAATCCATAGAAATACGTATTGCTGACGCTGAGGGCTTTAAATCTTTTTGCTTCCTTCTTGACTCTCGACAGAAGAAGACTCGTTTTTTTCAGATTAGCATTGAATACGATTCTGAACAATAGATATTTTCTTTCTGTTCTTAGACTTCAACTACGAGCATTAAATTCTACGACTCAGTAAGACTAAATAAAAGCTCTAGTTTATTCTGTATGAATTACAGCAATAGGAGTAGGTTAACATGGATGACAACTTTTGAAATCGAAAGGTTTTACCGACGTACCTATCTTTTGCTTAAAATGATTCATCAAAGGTCGTAGATTATCTATCTGCGTGAACTGTTTCTTAAAAATTGTCCAAGAAATGCTTAAATTATCATTACTATCAACTAACTTCAACAATCCTATTACTGTTTTGATTAATTCGTGCCATAAATTATTTATTAGAATAAAACTTCTTCTACAGACTGCACTCAATGTATAATATAAATCCAGACATTAAATAAACACTGAATGAAATTGCAAATTTAAACTATTGTTCACTATGTGTCTGCGTCAAATCTGTCATGATTTATTGACTGTAATCAATCAGCATCTATTTGTTTTAAAATAGACAATAGCTGTGAAGTACGAAGAATTTATTCAGGTAAAAGAGGTCCACCACCACTGGTGGAGTGGCGGTTCTAATCGCAATTGTTTATGGTTCGGGATTTCAGTTTCAGACAGTACCAAATTTAGCAGTCTTTCGCCACAGTTTCAGTAGTTATTGCTAAAATGTAAAGTGCTTTCTGTTTAATTTAAATTTATAATCTTCAATAATGTACTTATATGTTCAGAAGCCTTATCGCTCTCATGGTTTACTCATACCCTGAAACTGCGAGTAACTCATGTCGTAAAATAAAGGGATTTAGAAGAGAGTGGGATTTATCCTTAAATGCCACTGCCACTACCCCGCAAATTTAGATACACGATGCCAGGAAACAATGGGCATCACATCACAGTGCAGCAGTAAGCATTCGGTTATAGAAAAAGAAAAAGTAGAGAGACAGTAGAAAGAGTAGTAGCAGTAGCAAGTAGCAAGAATTATTATTCCAGCAGCTTATTCAAATTATTGTTATCTCAATGGCACTATAGACATCTTTTACTGCTAGAAATAGTCATGTGGGAGTAGTGGAACTTCGTCCTTATCATAATCTCTTTAGGAATATTATCCGTGCCAATCTGTATTCAAAAGTTTTCTATGCAGCCAACATGGAATACAATATAAGTAATTCGTGTACTTCAAGTTTGGTTATACAATATGGAAAATTCCAAGCTAAATGCAGCAGCATGGATGGCTATTTCATGCATTGCTTCTTTACGGTTCTCTTATAAGGCAAGGCTACAGTGCCTAATGCAGATAAATAAATCCCCTTCCGTTGGTGACTAACTTAATAGCCACCTGCAAATAAATTCTATAGAAGCTGGGCAGAACTATGCCGAACCACTGAAGCGAAAATAATTGCAACCTCCACGCATACCTTTTATTTAAATTATTATCCTAAACTGTTAACCCCTTAATGGTATAGAGATTGTTTTGGGCGTATAATATCCTACGTATGTACGCATCTGTGCAACCGACCGGCGATGGGATGAAATGTGCTCCTTACTAAAAGAGTTTTGGGTCATTTTTTCCTATATATGTACCCTATTTCGTCCTTTTTAGGATCTTTCTACTTGACTGAATCCTACTTTGGGGATACAATTCCTGAGTTTGTCCCATTTGGACCCTACCGTTTTTTAAGACAGTTAGGAAGGTTTGAAGAAATACTGCAAATAAAATACCTTCTTCTCTTAAAGATACTGACAAGAGTCTGAGTTCGGTTTAAATTGGAAAAAATAATGGCTTTTCTCATTACAGGTGTAAATAGCGAAGAGACGTACTCGGTGACCTCGGCGGAACTCACATTTCTAGTTTTAGTCTGTAATAGCTAAAGCTGCTTACGTCAAGTAAATCAGTAACTGTGAACATAGCATTTTAAGTTGTAGTTATAGCAGTAGGAGTATTTATAGGAAGTAGTAGATTGCAAAATTAGTAAGTACAGGCAGGAAGAGACTGATCACGATATGGCAGTTGTAAACGATTTCAGTACGGTATCCTTCTTTCAGGTTTCATTAATGAGCGTACCGTTTTTAAAGGGAAGTTTCTCCGAATACCTTTGCACATTTTTCTTGATAACATGCGTACTCTTCTATTAACTTCCATACATTTTAAAATAATCATATAAATAACTAAACCTTACTTCTAATCACACTCGCTCAACTGTACACTGAACGGAAGAGATTAAACTACATACTTCTGTAATTATTTGATCCTTCCCCATACGATTTGCCCTTGTTAGAATATTTCTACTATAATCATAATATAATGCAAGACAGAAGCAAACAGAAATTGTAGCAAAATGATATTGATGAGAGAAATATGTTTTACCCTTTAACCCAAAGAATTAGCCCCCCACTGATTTCACAAATTACACACAGTAGGGTGTATATGTTTGTAGCAGTTGTAGAAACAATGAACGGTTGTTTTCAAATACGAGGAAATAATTATGGGAAAATTAGGAATAATGATTACGGATAGAAAAGGCTAATTAGATTCCTTCATTATTCTAAATTATAACCGACGTGGATGCTTTATCCCACACAGAAGTATTATTTATTCAATACAGTAAACCTTAGCTTAAATTAGTTTAGTCCACCCATACCTCATCTCATCCCTGCTTGCATGTAAACGTAACTGCCTTTACGGAAGTGAGTTCTCATACATAGAGATACGCAGTAAAACTGCTTCATTTAAATTTTGATATTTTGTGGCTGAATCTGAATTCATTAGTTAATTAAGTTTGCGGCTCTCGGCTCAATTGTTAAGGAGAATCTGAAAATAGAGAGCTTTTGAGCAAAACAACTCAACCAGGCTGCAGAATTCTACGATCAAAACTGAAAATAATGAATACAAAATTCATCATTTTCTAAGCTAACAAATACAATACATAACCTCTACTGACGGTTGACTGTCCATCCGCTTGGATTTGGAAACATTCATTAGATTTATGGTCATGACTCGAGGCATCCTACAGTGTTACTCAATAATTATGCACCTCTATACTATACTGTCCATGCAGGATTCCGTTGTTACTTGCTACTGTGAGACTGCGACGAGCAAGAGTGAAATTCAAAGCTGTCTGTTGTACTAGTACTATCATCTATAATGGGGTAGAGTCGGTAACTCTGCTCATTTGCGATCCTTCCATCTGATAAAACAAATGAGAGGTTGTAATGAGAAACTGGAAACATTTTCTTTCCCAGGATTCCCACATATCCAGCTTCACTTTTAGCCTACTTTATTGACATGGCCATAAACATACGAAGATAACACAAGTCTACCCACTTGCATTTGAGGAATTAAAGTAACATTACTCTTTATTACTTCATGCATGGTGCATGGCATGATGATATCAAAATTTATCCAGTTTTGTATCAATTTTTTTAAGAAGAGCATGTCTATTCTCATTTTGGCTGTCGTTGACCTCATGAACAATACAGTTTAGGGAAAGTAATTGGTCTGAGTTTGGCAACAAATTGGATTCACGATTTTTTTATTTGAAAGTTTTTTAAGAATGAAATATTT
>JAQFZX010001036.1:0-37551 GCA_034682405.1 Hydroisotoma schaefferi | reverse complement strand
TAGAAAATGCATGCTTAGGGTAGGTAGAAAGGAATGCGGCCCCCAAAAATGGCCTTTAATGGAGATAACATCCTACTCTGAAGTAGACAAAGTTTAATTGTTACAAAACTGTCATCTTTGTGAACAGACGTCGAAAACGTCGAAAGAAACAAAAATAAAAGGATTATTGTATCCTCCTGTAATTGCACCCATACCCATCAGAGTTAGCGTTAACAAACTCATAAATATAATATCTTCAAAGGCTATATGTCAAAAAAGGGCCAAAAAGAATAGACTGACGCTTTTAGAAATACAAAAAAATACAGCTCCTTCCTGCCCAGCCAAATCCGTACAATAACTACTGCACAGTAGCCCATCTACAAAACAATGGTAATGCTACATTATACTTCTCAATTGACAGAAAATGTCAAAACCCTCACACACAATAAGATGGATCATCATCGCCTCCTTAATATTTATTACCTTCCGCTCCCATACACTATAACTATTTTAAGTTTGCTGAGAGGTGGTTGCTGTAGCTTTACTTTCTCCCCATTACTAAATCAACACCGCTGCGCTCTCAAGCAAAAATGAGAGATGGATGGATGGATGGATGAAAGAGATATTGCTGAGATAAAATAGTTAGTTGGTTGTAGGTAGGTAATATACGTAGACGTAACTAAAAGTCCTGAGGGACTCTACTATCTCTGAATACCAGAAGTAGCAGTAGCGGTGGTATGAAAGCAACACGCGCGTATGTAAATAAATGGATGAACACAGAGACCGGAGGAGATTCGGTTGGCATGCTTTCTCTCTAGAGAGAACACATCCCATTTAAATAGATGGACTTTATTCCGAATGTGTATGTATTGTAATATTCTCTGGCTGACGATCTCTTGTCTCGTCCCACGAATACTCCCTTCCCACTATCCATCTAGCTATCCATCCATCCATTTTTCAGTCTGTGCACGGCTTATATGCAGAATAAAGTATGAAGTTATTTTTTAGTTAAAACACTAACTCTATTACCAAAAGAGAAGAAGAAGGGCAGAATTATCAGATCAAATATTATAAGTTCCTCTGTACAATTTATGTAAAGAGTACAAAAAAGGAGAATAGAGTTATTACGTGATTGCATCTGCATGTCGATATGACCCTAGAGCAAATACTTGACACTCTTGGCTCGGTGATGCGATGCTACACATGACATTACGATATGATAGTTGATAGTAGTAAGTAGCGATTTTGTATAGACTTATCCACACTTGTACTGGGTCGGGTACACGGTACAGAATAGAACTACTTATGTGTTTTACTATCGTAGAAGCCATCAACTATTGCATTTCATTTCATTTTGGATTCATCTCTGAGATAAAATTCTGACAGGGTGATGTGTGTGCCTTATTATATTACATTTCTGGATAAAAGGACAACGGCACGGGTTTGATATGTCTGATGTAGATATGTGAAGGGAGATGAGAATACTTCAGTCAGTCAACTCGGAAAGCAGGACTAATACGATTTTTCGCATGTGTACCCTCCGCCGCGCCACTGCGACATGAGATGAGCATTGGATATGATACGATAGGGTTCTTATTACATGCATCTACAAATGTACAGAATACTATTCGAATGGAGATAGAAAGACCAAGGACTTGGATTAGATTGGCTTGAGAGGGTATTAAAATGTAACTTTGGAGTCAAATTGAGTTTCAAATGTATTTGATTATTTTGGGGATTTGAGAATCATATGGAAAATACTTTAATTATAGCTGATTTGTAGTAGCAGAACGTACTATATGGAGAGAGTAAAGTTCAACATGGTATTGAATTGAAGTAGATTATTAAATTTCTTGGGAAAACATTCCGTAAGGATTATACCCAGAGTGCTCGAGAAATTTAATGTGGATTTAGTACAACGATCATCATAGGATGTATGTAGAGCCAACTTGCCTTTGTAACTCAAAGGGCTCATCTTAATGGCAAAATGATTTAAAAAACAGACAGAAAATTTGCTGTTACTTTAAAACATTCAATCAGAGACTGTAATTTTCAGAGGAAACTGTAGGGAAGCTTTTTTATTAAATAAAGAGTTTTTGAAGATGATACTAAAAGTTATACGGCTAAAGAATTTTTAATGTTTATAACTTTCGGGTGTAAGAACATCTATATCATTTTAGATTTTTCAAAGTAGACTAGAGTATATTACCATATTTTTAAAGCGAAAAGAGGTGCCCTTTCTTTATGAAACCCTTATCTCTGCAGGTTTCTGATGAGTTAACCAGTGAATAAGCTGAGTAACGATTATATTTAAAAAATAACAAAAGGTGCTGGAAGTAATATGATGGATGAGTGAATCTTCTCCCTCAGAAGCTATGACACCCTTCATTTTGTTCGAAGATACTGCTGTCATCAACCAAAATAACTCCATGCAACAATTTAAAATCTTCTCCGTAGCAAGTCTTGCAGGTGTGTGATAATGAAGGACGGTATAGTAAAGAGGTATAGCCTACTATCAAAGAGATTGGAATAGTTTAGGTGTTAATCTAAAAATTTAAATTCAGAAACTCATTGAACGATAAATAAGATAGTGTGCAGAAAGCGGTGGCAGACAGTTTCGTTTGTTTGTCTAATGTCTACTCTTCTTTTAATGGTGAAAGGGTTCCCCTCAAGGAAGATTGGTTGTCAGTGTCAGCCGGGTTAAGTTAAGGGTTGGCCGGGCCTTTTTTTATTTTATGCAATATTCATGCGGGGTTGAATTTGCTTAAAGAAGGTTTCGACAACTAACCTAATGCATACAGGAAAGCTGCAAACTTTCAGTGTTACTTTGTATACCTTTGGTCGTTAAAAGGAAAGCCATATCGTCTTATTTTGTTGGTAAAAAATATCCCTCATAGACATGGCCTTGTCTGCCTCTGCCTTCCTTTCGCTTTCCCTGATCTGTCATTTTAGATTTTTTGGTTATTAAGAATGGCAGGTGCATAAGGATTGTCATATTTATTTCTGGGTGGGTTGGTCGGGAAAGGTGCCAAATATAATGTGGGAGGGCGGGTTGGCAGGATGGAGAAAGTTGGATTTTTAGAGGACTTTTTAGTTCGTACTAAACTCTACTGTAACTGCACTTTAACAGTTCGACTCGTGTGCCTTTTATTTCTGAATACTTACTATTAATATGCTTTTTATTGGCGCATAGCGGTGACTATCGTATTCTAACACTGATGTCAACTAAATATATTCAGTACAGACCGAAATATATTCAACTCTGGGCATCTTTTTATCACATTTTTACGGCAAGAACTTTACTAACATTCCTTTTGTTTGAGGGTCATTTTGCACGTTCTAAAATAAGTTACCGGCCAAGAATACTTTATCTTTGGAAATAATAATATTACATCCAATCCAACTCATGCTTGAACTTGTAAAATGTCATTTTGTCTTTTTAACAGCTTTTCCATAAAAGATATGATGTATCTGCCATATTTAATTCACCCTTTTTTGTATTTAAAAACACTTTAAAAAATTCCTGTCTCTCGGTTAAACTGATTCATCCTCCCCTCCTCAACTATTTGTTACGCCTAATGGACTAATTGCAACGATTACCACAGGGCAACCCTATCAGTGTAACAATAAAGAGTCTTGTTCTCATTTACTTACAAACTGCGCATATATTTTTCCACCACATATAAAGCGGCTATAAGAACCTTCTCTTCTGGCTGGGTTGGTTGACAAGGGTTCTTGAGAGATCAAAATCTTGAAAGGATGATAAATGAGGGAGAAACCGGATCTCAGTCAGTTGGTTATACCCAAAAGCAATAAATATACGGGTGGTCTCCCTATGGTGAATTAATACCACCGGATCTTTCATCAAAGGTCATTCCGGCTTGTGGCTACGGATACGAAGGGAAACCTAAGCTCACCCACCCCACTTAAACAGTTCAACTGCTATTACCGTATTTCCCAATATAATGCCCCCCCCCCGTATAATGCCCCACTACCTTTTCATGTTAAAATTAGGAATTTGCCCTATCTTGCCCATGTTAATAAAATTTCCAATTTTTCCTTCGAATTAATAATTCCCCAGGGGCATTATTTAGGGAAAGACGGTACTTTCTATATACTTTATTTTTTAACTAGATAATCGTCCGATTATAAAAACCCCCCTTCATTATACGGAACCCACGTTTAAAATTTACTGTACTGACTTTCTACGCAATAAAAGGAGAGTAGACACAGGCAGTGTTGTAAACGAGTTAGTTAAGCCTAAAGTTTCATAAAGGAAAGTCAATTTCAAATCGGATTTTTATCAGGAAATTGTTGGCATTTATCGAAACAACACTTGCCTTTGCTTTTAATAAAATACTCAAATACATTAGTACAAGACTGCTAGGAAGAAAACAGATAAGCCATGCAACAAAGAAAGCTTTTATCATTAAAAACTGTTTACATTTTAGTTTTTTATGGTATTTGAAATTTTAAGTGGAGAATTCAACATAAGTTGGACTAAAAATATTCTAGGCTAAAAACTATCAAATTTTTTAAAATTTTTGTCGAGTGGCACAAAAGATTATTGTTCCTTTTCAGCAGCTATTTCCGTAGTAATAGCAAAGGCAGTGAAGCCTTTTTTGCGTGTGTAGAGAGGAATCGATAAATAATAAATGTTCTCTTGCTTTCAACAGCAAGGAATCCCTAAGGTAAAAGGCCTTATAGTTCAACAGAAAAGCCGAAGTGCTTTGCCAAAAATCCTTAAGCGTAATATTATTGTCTCTGGAGAATATAAAAATGTATATGGTTTTGATTTTGCTTTTCAACGTTCGTCTTGTACGTGCAAATAGGAAATAGTAGAAACTAGTATTTTGGCAGTATAGTTTTTACATAAAGTAAAGGTTTGTTGCTGTATGGTTCCTACTGCAAATAAATTTTAAACGTTAATAACGAGAATGGTTCATGATCTATTTCCTTGTCTGAATTTTTGTTTAGCGTTACTTGGAAAAAATTGCATCATCAGGGGAAAAGGTGGGTTAAATTTGTGTAGTATACGCCTGTACATCCAAATCTATAAGTTTGAAAGGGAATAACACGACTGGCAGTGCCACTTGAGGCCCCAATTTTATCTAGACTTGCGAGTGGTAGGTAGTGGGCTTTTTAGGCTCTGGGAATATCTCTAAAACTACAGACGAAGATGTGAGCAGTAGGCTAACTGGTTTTGATTTATGATATTGCTCAAGTTCAACGCGTTGTAAACGACTTGTAGTTTCCAATTGGAAGACGACTCGTTAATTAATATTTTAACTGATACACTTTATATTTTTGATCGATTCAATAGAGACTACAACTTCAGTGGATAAGGTGACAGGGATAACAGCTGTGTAATCCGACATACATACGGCTCCATTGCTCCGTATGTCCGCCCCTGCATCTATTTCGGTACTTCCATGCGCTTCTACGCTTGATTTCTACGGGATTTGATGTATCATGTGTCCATTAACGTAGATGGACACAATATGCTCCCTTGACCCCAACCCCCCTGACGGTTAAGGTCAGTTGGCTTATCGACTAATCGCTACCCTTGACTTCCCCTTCAAAACGGCGTATAGCACGCGAGAAATACATAGTGGTCACACAGACAGACACGGTATTACTTAATACTGCAAATCTTTCTATTAAATTACATTACAAAAGTACATAAACATGGGCACTGATCACAATTGCTTTAAAATTGTAGGTTATATCACGACATCATTTGACTTGTAAATCAATTATGTAGCTTCTAGACGTGGTAAACTTTCGTAGACACTACAACACAGCGGAAATGAGTCTATTAGAAAATAAACATTAGTAAGACCGTTCACCTTTTGCCACTACCGAGTTCATGAGTCAACAATTTCTTACAAGATTACCACATCAAAGAAATCACTATCCTTTTCCACCTCAATAAATACTTTAATATGGAAATGGCCACACCTCTCAGTTCATGAGAGCTGAAGAGAAATTACCTTAATTTAAAACCTTAACTTTTGATTTCAATAGACTCAATAGACGGTGCTACTAAATAGAGTGAAAGCTCGTAAGCTAATTTTATGTAAATAAGCAAAGCTAACAAGTTAAGTATTCACCAAAAGCGTTTTTATTTACCTTCGTTTTATGACAAACGTTGAAACTACTGTTAGCCAAATTTGAAGCCTACAAATTTTCTACATCCTTTTACCACAATATAAGATTCACAGACGCTTTGGCAAAGACATTTTGGCAGAAGGCTTATCCATTTTGGGAAAGACACTTTGGTACTTTTTTTCAAAAATCGGGACACTTTGGGAGAAACAATTGTCATTTTGGCAAAAATAAAAATAAAACTTAATTTTCAATAAGTCTTTCATTTTTGTCTTTAAAACCCTTCCTAATGTACAAAAATTGAGGTTGTGTTGTAAAACTTGCAAAGGTTCAGGTGTGAGCTACACAATTTTATTAAGCCACTGAAACAGTATTCATCAAGAAAAATTAGGTCTGAACTTCTTAACAGAAGATAGGATCTTTTCATCTATTTATTCCCTATATGCACTTTTCTCTGCAGAGTAGGAAACTTACAATTTTCAAGCTTCAAATAAAAGTTTTTTGCTCCTTTTGCATGCAAAAAATGCATCTCCATAGGATAATTAATACAGGGTGGACGACTCATTTTCATAGAATTTTGGGAACAGGAATGCCACCCTCCAACATTATTAGTTGTTCGTTTAAAATCCTGAAGACTTATATCTTATACATTCCAAAACGAAACAGGAAATAAAGGGATATTGGTAAATCTTTACACAAGGATTTGAAATTGTGATCGTACTGACTCTAGAAATACAAATGCAAGAGTAAAGTGCGTAATACAATTTGTGGATATCTCTGGTCGGTGTACAGTCCGTAAGCCCATCTACTATGCCTTTCGAAATATATTTTGAGACAAACAGTAAGTCTTTCAAAGATCATTCCTAATTTACAACTTTGCCAAACTGTCTTTTAGTTTTGCCAAAGCTTCTCTGCCAAAGCGTCTCTGCCAAACTGTCTTATTTTGTTGTTTTTTCTTTGCCAAAGTTTGAAGCCTGTTGCCAAAGTGTCTTCGCCAAAGTGTATTTGCCAAACTGTCTGCACACCCTATATAATACATGGAAAAACAGAAACTTGCATGCACAAAATTATATTTCAGTCTGAATAAAACTCGTAACTACAAAAAATCCGGCATACATTGACTTTGACATATTCCAATTAATCGTAGCATGATTGTAGTACCTTATATCCCTGAATACAGGTCGGGGCCACTATTCAATTTTTGACTATTTTGAGAGGGCCACTATTCGGGAAGGGCTACTACTATTTTAATTTTAAAAAAGCATCCCTTACTTCTAAAAGCTATTACGAATTACTTTATTTCAATCTTTAATATCAAAATACAGCGTCTTGAATTGACGAATTTGACGGCATCCAATTTAAACTTCACCGTAAATGATCGCCGCGGAGGTATTTTTTGCACGCCATAAGCAAATAAATCAATCGCTCTGTTGTAAAAAGCGTTTTATTTACTGCATGGTTTAACGTGCCTTAAACGCATGCGGCGCTTTCGTATAAAAGCGACTCAATGCCCCAGGGTTACTATTCGAGAGGGGCTACTATTCGAAGGGGCTACAATTGGATGGGGGCCACTATTAGAGGATATACGGTATATACGGTACAAATCGTAGGAATTAAGTTGAGATGAATGAATCATTTGTCGCATTCCTATTCCAAGTAGTTTGTGTCGTACTCTTTTACAATAAACCGTGTAGTTTCATCTCTTTTGATTAAATTTCATTAAAGAATTTCTAAGAGGTCGATTAAAAGAAAAAGTTTGTTTTTCTCAGGTCTTCTGCCAGAAGTCATGGGTTTCCTAGTAGTCTACTTATAGTTCAGCTTGACTCTATTGCTTGGGTCTATCCCGGGTACAAGAGTTGAGACGGGTAGTAAAGAAAAGGGTTAAGAGTCAAAAGAAGGGAAATCTTTAACAAACTTAGGATCTTTTATGCATAGAAAACGAAATTTATTTCCTCTCCTTAATTCAAGACTTTCTTCTCTCCTTTATATTTATTCACGCTTGGATGAATTAGTACTTTCTCCTTAACTTTATTCATAGATGGGTTTTCTGGTGAAATGATGTTTGTTTTTCAATAGGTTTTACTACAAGTTAGATACCACGGCTGTTCAGTTATTCTGGCTACATTATGTATTGCCCAGGAGAATTTAAAAAAATAGGATTCCTCTTTACTATGTCGCGCACAGCGTAATCTCAAAAGCCTTCACAGAGTATTTTTCTAAGTTTACGTGAACTAAATTGAAATAGTATTTTCACAGACGTTCGGATACATTACTCAATTTTTGGCACATCTCATAACTTTGACTAAAGTGCAGAAACAAGCATGTAAATAACCTCTTCTGGTTAAAATATAAGTTGCTAGGGAGTAACTCGAAAACACTGACAATCAATTTAGTAATAGAAATTCAAGTGAATCATAAAAAACACTGCATTGGTAAAATTTACTGCTATAAAGTTTCAAACGGTTTACCATTGATTTCAACTTAAATTGCAGAGTAACAACTATATATTACTACTTCGGCGTATGCATGTCTACAATGCATTGTAATGGGGTAACGATTATTTCTAGTAGGATACTTATCGTTATAGAACATTGACAATATTATTATTCTGAGAAACCCCTTTTGTCCACTAATACCTCAAAACAGGACCAGATGTTCCACTTAATCTCTCGGAAGCCTCTAACATATAAAAAAAATCCTGGTAAAGTTTCACCGAATTTGATTATCATCCTGAAAAATAAATACAACTTCGTTGGATAGTGGTATGGTAAAGATTATGGAGGTAAAAGGGTGTGTAGCGATTTAGAGAGGTC
Organism: Hydroisotoma schaefferi; assembly: GCA_034682405.1. Lineage (NCBI taxonomy): Eukaryota > Metazoa > Arthropoda > Collembola > Entomobryomorpha > Isotomidae > Hydroisotoma > Hydroisotoma schaefferi. Next base: position 28,651 of record JAQFZX010001036.1, on the reverse strand, counting down.
AGCTTCTGGAAACGGATATGACTCGATTCGTCCACTGCTCAAGATTGCACCATTAAGTAAAACCATCTCACGATCGGATGAACATTCTTTGAAACATAAAATAGAGAAGAAATGTGACATAATTTCACTCACAAAGAAATGGTACAAGTAAAGGTTTTTTATTTGTTCTAAGAAAGGGTCAATATTTTAAGATAAGAAACCACATTTTCTCTTTTAAGTGAAGTAGCAAAGTGTCTTGTTGAATTCTTACCCTCTCGCTAAAAGCATTCTATCTTAATTAATACACTAGCTTTTACATACTGTAGACTGTCAGATAAATTTGCAATCAACTGATATCCTAACCTCCAGCGACGGAAAAAACGTAGCCTACTTTCCAAACCTGCTGACTTTACTAAGGTTGTATAGACCATTTTCTTAGTTGTATAACAAAATAATTGAATCCTACTTTTTTATTCTTCTCTTCTGTTTATTTACTACATTTGTAGGCAAATCTGTCCTCTTTCCAATGAAACCGAGTTGCGGAATAGTAACTGGAGAGAGGTCTGGAATTGTAAACTGCATTTTTATCACAAGCTGTTCATCTCTCTCTATTTAGAGCAAAATAGGGTGAATGTTTATCTGAGGAGATCGAGCCAAATCTTAAGCCATGTCCACTCCCTCGGACTTCAGCTCCACTAAGTTTCCCATCGGTGGCCCCACCATGGATTGTATTGGACAGACGGGTTGTTTGGCTTTGGCTCACTTATTCCTCATCCTCCTCTTCTTCTGCACTGTTAGTGTTATTGATGTGGGTCCTTATTTTTTACGACAGGATTTCACCAGGATTTCGTTTCACCATTGAGTCTCTTGTACGATTCCAAAATTTCTTCCTTGTCTTCTCTAGCAGAAGAAACTCGCAACTCAACTTTTTTCTAAGGATTCAACTAAGGTTTTAGGAGTAGCATAGCCTGTATATGGCAGCAGTAGTAATGCTTTCACTGGAGTAAACAACTGTCCAGACCACCAGGACCCGTATCTTTGTAACAGAAAATAACAGAAACTTTTCATTTCTTAGTGGTAGTAAATAGAAATACCAGAAAAACACATAGAATAAGACTAAAACTATCTCTTGGGTTGCTATTACTTTGCTACTGAGGTATTAACCATGTTGTACGCAAGTGATGCATGCAACAAACTTTAAGGATTCGAACTGCAAGAAAGTTTACTTTATATTTTATCATGGGATACCGCTAGTAGTATCTTTTGTTTTAAGTTAGTATATAGAAGAGAGTTTATGACCTACAAGATTGCTTCCTGCAAACTGTCTCTCCGGTTGTGGTATGAGTGAGGAGAGGAGGCCTAAAAATGCAATCCTCGTTTAACTCACCAAGTGCAGTTTAATATTATAGTTATTATTATTGTAGAAACAAAAGTAGTATAGGCAATTGTAGTATAATACTAAGTTGTTATTTTGTATCCAATTATGCACCATAATCGGGGTTTGTTTGTAAGTTGCCCACAGACTACAAGGAGTACGGGTAGTAATAGTAAGGATTGTAATAGGAACCAAGGCCAAGAGGAAAGTCTCTGAATTTCAAATTGTTAGCTGTATCCATGAATAGAAATTATAGGAAAGAATGTAATTTTGAGAATGATCCTGGAACTGCAGTTCCTGTACGGAACAAATTCCTAGAGATATGTGTTATTCTATGACTGGGTCTGGGTCTCATTCTTCCGTTCAAGAAAGAAATTCCAGAAAACAGGTTCTTATAATTACATGGTCTTTTTGTACAACGTCCTGTATCAAATTCATGTCGTGTTTTACAAATATTAAAGAAAGGAAAGTTTAGGAGGAAAACCCTTGAAATAAATTAATTAGTCTCTGCAAAATCCACTAATTTGATCTGAAGAATGCTTCTCCATCTTATTCCGAGTTCCCTTATATTATATTAGTAACTTTCACAGTCAGTAACAGAAGTAAACAAAGGGAGGATACGCAGTTGTAGTAAGACGGCTTAAGAAGCTGTATAAAGTAAAGGATGAAACCACAGTCAAGGAAATTAAGTTTCTGGCTGCTAGGGTATTATGTATGCAAATTGTATAAATTGTATGCAATGCTTTCTCCTCTACATTTCTAACGGATGTTGTTACAGCAAAAGGTTTGGAGCATTACGCAACACACTTTCCTTTCGTTTAGTTATAAAATAGGCCTTCTTTGGGATAGAAATAGGTCAAACCACAAACTTGACTTACATTATGTTTTTATCCAACAATGTCCTACAATATTAACATTTGTAAAATATAATACTTTCTAAAATATCCAACACATTTTTTTAGATAGGCTAAGCATGCTGAGGCGATCTATTTTTGGCTTACATAGCTTATCTACAGTTTCCACACCCAAAAATTCATCTTTAAAACCGTAAGCTAACTCTTTTAGACCCTTGCTTTTCCTTACAACCTTCCTACAAGTCTTGCCAATATTTTGATCCTGTTTTTACCCAGGTTCTGGCCTAGATAAACGTTATAAAGGTTCTGTCAAAGATTTAAAGCGGAGTGGCATAAAGTTTAGAAGGAACTTTCCAAGGGTTTTAGCATCTTGTGTAGACAGCTGCGAGGGATAAGTAAAGTGACGATGATGAAGCATAAGCTTTATTGATGTAATTTTACTAACAAGGTCGGCCTTTTACCTTTACTAGTTTTTAATGGGGTTTTTTCTGTAAGCTTTAACAGAAAAAGGGGAAGGATGAACTGGGGATGAAGTCAAATTTAACTTTGAGAGGAAACCAATAAGCTAAAAACTAAACACCATCCTTGACCTGCCAAGCTGCAGGCTGCTGTTAAAAAACCTCCTCCAAGCAGCTATATGAGTCCAGTCAATTGCTATATCACCGCGCTACCCGTTTGACTTTTTCAAGTCTGCGTACGTGTTCGGGGACAGTAACTGATTCCTTCCAATTGGCTATACGCGGCTTATTTGGTGTCAACTACCATATTTAATGTGGGGGCACAGCCTGCACACCACGTTGTTTCTTCCTTTCATTTAGTTTCTTTACTACCCAAGGGGTTTAAAGCTTTAAAAACAAAAATCTAATTTGGTCACCCGATAATGCTACGGGTGCCTGAAACTTCAAATTTTACCAAAAGTTATTTTGTTTGCTGCGTATTTATGAACAAAAGTAAGTTCCATAATTTTTCCACATTTCAGGTCACTACGGCGGTATCGCCTTGACCGCCACGGGTGCATGCATACCACCAGTGGTGGTTGTTTTGACCCCCACGGGTCACTGGGTGGTCCGATCGGGCTGGTTTACGAACTTAAACTTTAGACTCAGCCTTGGAACGCAGTTGCAAAAGTTGAGCGGTGTGGATTCATTATTTCTCTAGTAATCGAGGCGACACACACACATACGGACAGCGTGGCTAGATAAGCCCAATTGACTGGGCTAAAAACTGACTATGGCTGCAGCGATGTTGTTGAAAAAATGCAATAGATACTTGGTCTTCCTGGAGGCCTTGTAACATAAAAATTACCTTGCTAAATATTATGAAACCGTTGCTAACAAATCTAAGCAAAAAGTGGAAGGTAAAATTTAGCTTAAACTCATAGCCGAACATCATAGAGATCTAATAATATGAAAAACGAGGGTTCAGCTTCCGGTCTGACAAGAAAAGCCGGCGTCCGTGCCATTTCCCATGCCTTTTGTGAAAGTTTTTAACCCTGATTCTTTCCTGGCAACTACGTTAAACAAATCTAACATATCATCACATCGTTATTTCAAGTCAGAGGGGAAAAGTTTAGCTACCTGGGATAGGAGTCGGGACTTTTTTTAAATTTAGGCCTACTGTAAGCTCGTAAGCATCTACATTTTATGGCTGGCAAGTTATCGGCTCAATGTTAGATCCTTCCATCTTTTTTTTGTGCAACCATCTTTCACTAGAACCACGGCTGCTGCCAAGCAGTACTAGATCAGATCGAAAGATTCACCGATGCCTTTTGAAGCAATGGCAATTTGTTACTTAAAAAATTAAATAACGAAAGTTAGAAGTCACGTATAAAGTTGATGATGACGAAGTATATGAGAAAGCCTCGATTCAGAGAAGAAAATTGACCAATTATATGATGAATCAAGTCTAACAGACTATTATGTTGATGATTTGTATAAGTTTAAAAAGAATTTAATGGTATTTATATCGCTGCTTCTTTATCACTAGCCTACGGGGACCCGCTAAAATTATATCTAAAACATTGGTGACCGTGCCTACTTCTACGCTCTGGTATCAATCCTAATCTTGCAATCCTGCCCTTTCCTTTTTGCAAACAATACGTATTTCCAAGGTCCTATGACTACCAGCGAAAGCAACCGTTTAGATTGCTCGTTGGTTGTTAAGGGGCCTTGACGTATTTCCACCCACTCCGACCTTAAATTTACATGTTTCATATTACAATCCATTCCTTTGCTTTCAATAGCTTCTTTTATTTTCCAAGTCTCCTGACAAATTACGAACATTTCAAATACCATATTTCCGGAAATTATTCACCATACGAATAACTCTCTCCTGCCTTTCCATGTTAAAAATTTAATTCCATGTCACTAATTCAACCACTACGTAGCAACATCACTAATATTTCCCCCCTACTCCTTAGCAACCCCTCTTACCTAATTCTACCACTCTGTAGCAACCACGCATCTAATTCTTCCACTCCATAGCAACCCCGCATCTAATTCTACCGCTCCGTAGCAACCCCACTACTCTTGTTCCCTACTCCGATACCGCTTATCTAATTCTACGACTTTGTTGCAACCCCACTTATCTAATTCTACCGCTCCGTAGCAACTCCACTTATCTAATTCTACCGCTCCGTAGCAACCCCTGATTTAATGCTTCCACTGCGTAGCAACCCCGCATCTATTTCTTCCACTCCGTAGCAACCTCGCATCTAATTCTTCCACTCCGTAGCAACCTCGCATCTAATGCTTACACTTCTTAGAAACCCCATACCGCAACAACCCCGCTCATCTCATTCTCTCACTCCGTAGAAACTCCGCTAATTCTATTCAACCATTCCGTATAAACATCTGAAATCATTTAATTGAACTGCATCGTATTTTAATTTTTTTTTAATTATAAATTTTATTTTCGAATTCTATTGTTTACTTTATGAGATAGAACTGGTGGTCCTTATCAAAACATCTAATTCAACTAAAACCACCGTATTACGACAGATCTCAAAAAATTTAAAAAAATCAATTTTTTCTCAAAATTTTTAAACGTTTTGAAATATTTTTTTCGATTTACAAAAAAAGAAATTTGGATGGTACTCCCAATGTCAAGAGGAAGTTCAGAACTGTACTTACCTAGAAAATCGGATTAGAATTGGGAGAGGAGTACGCATTGTTACAAACAGGTTTATCAAACTTTCTGTTGTAGATAATACTATCATGCCTGAAAAAAGTTTGCAAGGATTTTTTGCCTCTCTATTAGCAGGATAATATTAGGTAATAACATGAAAGAGCAGTGCTTTGCAGTCAGGACAGGGAGGTTAACTTTTTTAAAGGATTTACTTAAAAACTCGACCCTGATTCCACCTTAATTTAACGATATTTACTAACGAGCTTGTTATTTGTTAAGCCTAATTCTAAAGTCAGAATAGTTGATCGATTCATTCCCGGTGTCGAAAGGTATTGCTGGCGAACTTTTTTCAGGGATTGTAAATGATGTGTTACGAAATCTGGGTTGGTGCAGTTTATCGTACAGATTACCTACTTATTAAAAAATATAGAAATAATTAAGCATATTTAAATGTTGAATGTATCCATGAGTTTTCATTTAAACATAAAATTGAAGCGAGAATTTGAAGAAATTACCTCTGGAGGACTTTTCGTTTACAACTCGAATACAACCTACACAGTGATCGCCTGGCAGCCAACAGTATGGGTTGTTAGTACCACTTATCAGATTATCAAATGTTAGAACATTTCTAACAAGGTGCACACTTGCTACATCAAACGTAAATCAAATATTAACTCTGGAGAATATCTTTGATTTCAGCTGCTTAAAAATTGCCAACAGTTTTCAAGAAGTTGAAATTGAAGTATTTATGGCCAGAATAATTTCATGCATCTAATGCCAGTGAACAACTTTCTACAAGTGCATTACGGTAGTAGCAGCAGCACAAAAAGTGTTAAGTCATTCATGCTCTTCGTAACTAAAAAGGATTTGGAAACAAAGATACTTTTCTAAACTCTAATCTCGTCGTAGCACAGACGTCTTAACAACTTCGTTTTAGAATTTATGATTTATGTGCTTGTGCCTTTCAACTTATTCCTTGACAAAAAAAGTTAAGCGAAGGATAAGTACAACGAACAGAACTAGAATTTGTTTGGTTCGGTATTTGGTAGTTAGATGCTACCATGTCATTCTTACAAAATAATCGTAAAAAAGCATACAAATGTATACTGGAAGCAAATGAAACAAACAAAGATGATTCGGTTTATATGAAGTTTTAAGTATAATGCCGAAACACAGCACAGTAACATACCGTTGTGTCAGAAATATTTTAAATTCACACTAAGATCATAAAATAAAAATAGCCATGCATAATATCGCGCTTCGCTGGTTACTGGAGATCCATTTATTGCAAAACCACGCTTCTTCTAAACTCCGCTTGTAGTAAACAAAATTATTTTATACTCGATCGAATTCCAGCTATGATGCAAATTTAGCCCATGTTATAGAAATAACCCTGCAAAATATCGTGACGAGTCGGTTTGGTTAGAATTTTATTCATAAACTATTACACTTGGCACACGATTTTACTTTACATTCTACTCAATTGCCTGTCCTGAAACAGCCATGCTTGGAATAGCATAACATGGCATTCCTTTTCCCCATATTTTAGGATGTGCAATATACAGACTGTCTCAATAATAATATTCCCATTCTTGTTAAGTACTATAAAGCAGGATTGCAAATAAAGAACGATTCTGTAGAAAAAGGAGATTCACTTCTAGGACGTAAACTCTTTTCTGCTGTATAATTCAAAGGCACATTTTAGATATTGCCTCACACTACTTGGTACCTGTATAAAAATTAGGTGTTATACCAAAGTTACAAAACAATCAAATGTCTTGCTACACAAAAATAAGTTTTAAAATTAACCTTTCAATATATATTATGCAAGAGCGTATGATTAAAACTTTCTGTCAGTAAAACATGTATGCAGCCCCAGTCAAGCCACATTGTAGTTCATTTGTATCTGTAAGTTCCTCCATCCAGAAATGGAAATGAAATAACCCATTTATTATTGTTTACCCAATTTCTTCAGATAGCAATAGTAATAGGAAATAGACATGAAGGACTGCATGTTGTTAAAGCCAAGAAAGAACGCAGGCTCATTTTTCATGTGAAAAAAGTCGCAATTTTTCCACAAGAAATCATTCCTGTCTAAAAAGGCTTTATAAAGTCAGGATAGTAAGCCAAACCCAATTCTACCAGTAAAACCAGAACAAGCGAACTCAACCCGTTAGCAGTCAACCCTTATCTGACTCTTCACGAGGAAATTTGAATGACACAACTCCAAGACTCTTGTGTATTCCGAGTTTGAATGCTAAAATAAAAATTGTGCTTCATCTTGGAATTCCATGAAGAAAGCTGAAAGCACCGCCTGCCATTCGGAGCAGTGGAAATGATATTTATTCCTTGCTTACATTACATTCTGTTGTGTTGATCAAACAAGCACCCCACCCAACCACTATAACTTTTTTTGCTGTCCCTATAAATATGACTAAAATTCCTGTAGCGATTGGGAATATTTAGGTGTAGGTATTACTGTATTACCAAAGCAATTTATATAGGAATGCAAGTGATGGGTTTTGGCTAGATATTACTCTTAGAATAGAGCTTTCCAGTACACAAAGTTGGAGGAAGATGAGGGAGGAAAATCCTTCCTTATGATTATTATTATGATTCAAATACTGAAAATGGCAACGGTCGATGTTTGAGAACTAACGCTTGCTCTAGTTTTTCGGAGGAAAAGGCTCTAGGCGCCGGATAAAATGGTAATCAGGCTGAAATGTTTCCAAGTTGAATTGCTAGAGACTTGGTTTTATACTTATAGATCACCGCATTTACTCATTAAAACCGCAGTAGCTTTTATATCTTAGGTAGTATAAAGTGGTAGAGTGTACTGTAGTAATGCTTGAAGGTTTACGTCTTAAGTTTCATGTTCAAACTCAAACTTAGTTGCTCTTTGTTGGAAGCCCACATTTCTACAGATTTACTGGTGTAAAGAGAGTCTAAAAAGGTGTTCTCCAGTCTACCGTACGTGCCTAAGTAAAAGTATCTGACGTAAAGTTGTTGGTTATTTGCTAGGTTGTTATACTTGTACCTGTAGAAATATAAGTGTCATTAGTTAAATAATTTTCATCCAGCCATTCCATCAAGATATGATTTTGATATAATTGATTACGTTTAGAATTATGCACCAGATTTTATTTGACATGACTGAAAGGTAATGATTGTGAACATATTTTAGTAACATCTAGCTTACAAATACGGTTTTACTTAAGCTATTTCTTTCCATTTTTGTGTATAAGAAGGTTTATTAAAAGCATGGCTTTATTATATAATTATACATTTTTAGAACAGCTCGTACGGACGAATCCTTAATTTTGAGCCAATATTATCCTATTAATCATTGACAAAGCTTAAGAACATAATTCCATCCCTAGACATTTTTTTAAATCTAAGCTGATTAAATACGATAGCATACTGCATGAAATATAATGATGACGAAAGATCCCTTAGCTGATCTAGAAAAGTCAAGATCTACTTTCGAAAGGATTACCCAACCTTTCAAGAATGCAGAAAGAGATAGACACGAAGTCTGGCGTAACTTGAAGCGTCAGCCAACCAATCTTAGTAACGAAACGCCAACCCACACTGACTGTCGTAATGAAACGCTCGATTTGGTACAGTTTTACAACTAATGTCATATTACACTGGATTTTCTCCCAGTTTTCATTCCAACCCGAACGACGTCAGCCCAGCACAGCCAAAGACTGAGTATGGAATGATATTCTTTCTTCAGTTATATCCAATCATCTAGTCAATAGTATTAGATCTAACAATTCTTAAAACATTCATAGCTATTACCTACACTAACACTGCGTATTACTATAATACCTGCCGGTTGACGTTGAGATAGGATCGTCATTTATTTTTGGCTTGGTATTTCTTCAGAAAAGTGAGTATGCATGCATGGACCGCGTTTTCTGGTAATAGTATAATAGGAAATGAGAATAATACATGGAGAGAAAGAGTATTAGGTACTTTCACCGTGCAATTTGTGCAAGGAGGAGAGTTCTAGTCGCGGTTTCTTGCCTTGCTACTTTTTACTTTAGATACTTCTCTAACCTAACAAGGAGGGATGATTGATGTTATACTTAAGTAGAGAATCGAGACTTCTCACTAAGGAAGACTTGGACATTGAGATTTACGACTAAAAACTTGACTTGGCTTCCAGTTTAGAGATGCGGTTTGCTCCGGCTGCTAGTGAGAAAAGAATAAATTGCGGATATTATTATTATTACGGTTATACGATATTTGCTCAGACTATGGAAGCTTTAGCCTATCTGTATGCAATAGAAATAGTAATATTCGTAATAGTAATGTATGCAGTGCAAGTCGTAAAGAGGAATCTTATTGCATTTCTCTAACAAGGTTGTATTATTCTTTAGGAATCAAAATATATTCAAAATATGAAAAAGCTAGTGTTTTTAAATGTATTAATACCGGAAAGGTTAATGATATACTATGGTGTTTTGCATCAAATAACTTTACTCGGAAATAGGAACCCATGAATTTCAAATTTACTCAATTGCAAACACAGTTTGATAATAATTCCTTTTCCCAAAATAACCCGAATATGTTTCTAGCTTACAAGTAAAATAACTTTCCTGTATAAATAACCATGAAATCTGTCCTATAGAAGAAATTAATTTATTAGGCATGAGTACGCTGAAAAAATATTTACAAAGCTGTCCTATTTCCATTATTAAATGCAGACAGCCCAGAGATGATGAAAGGTCAATAAAAAAGGAAAAACTAAATGTACATAATCGTCAACTGATCAGTACGAAATATAATCTCTACCTGCCTATAATCCGCGCATTAAACACGGGTTTGGGTTGATTACGATTAAAAGTAGAAAGTTTTTGTAACTTCATTCTACAATTATAGCTTGAGTTTGGAAGAGAATAACAAGACATTAATGGAGCTTCTGTATTACTTTCACCTTTAACAAAATGTTGTATTCACTAGCGCTGAAAACTTCGTCCTGTAAAAGCCATACTATATCCTTTATTAAGTTGGCAGGCAAATGTATAGCCCAGCCAAAAGCTCCGGATAAAAAGTCTGTTAGAAACTTTTCACAATCTTAGGCGACTTTCTCCCGTTTTCGAAATTCGTTCCTGAGTACAAGCACACAATGCAACCACAACTTTAGTTACAATTACTACAGCCAACTATAGATAAAAATGGCAATGAAGAAGTAGAATGGATTACTGGCTACTTGTATCTTGCTATCTTGTTCAAGTCCACTTAATATTTATGTGCGTTCGTTCTTTCCACAATGATGATACCAGGACTTCGTGGTTAGCCTATGGATTTCTATCGTACTTTCACAGATAGTTTGCTACTATCTTCACCCACAACTATTCTGAGATTATAATGGGCTACATTAAAGAGACAGGTTAGAATGTGCAACACGATTAACGATAAGTCACTTCCGCCTCCACCTTTTACCGTTTTACTGTCTTATTCTTGCAAGGACGTTTGGAGTTTGGAGTAACTGACTACAGTGAGTTTCACTCGGTCTTTACTTTATTATTTGATACAATGAGCTAGGGAGAGTTGTTCAATATAGCGTTCCATCATGTAAAAACTTTTTATTATCGCTTAAGAAAAAATATTTACGCAGAAACAGACACAACTCCAGTCGAGGGGTTTCAGAAGAGGTTCAATTAAAACTTTTACTTCGGAAAAAAGTTAACTTTAAAAAAGGAATCTACAAAAAGCTGCTCAGTTTAAGATTTCTGTAGTATAGGTATGCGTAGAGCGTAATTAATTAGGTAGATTACATTAAGGGAGACATTTTGTGTTTGTAAATTCATAAAATTCCCTTTACGCTCATCCAATACGGATATGCGTAGGCATGCAAAATAAAATGGTAATAAACCCACTTTAGTTCTGTATGTATGAAAGTTGAAAGCAAATTGGTACATTAGCCCAATGATGGTTTTAGCATGAGTTCCCAAGTTATAGTTAGACCGGAAAAAGACGATGTATCGGGTGAAAACTTTAAGAACCGACAAAAATTAAAACACGAGTAACTTTATGAATCCATAGCGGATTCGGTTTATTTATGTAGGATTTTAAAGATAAAGAATGTATCTAAACAAAATAAGCACCATTAAACGCAACGCAGCGCTGTAAGCGCGTATAAATGCTGGGGCAAGCGTTTGCGCACGTTTGCTGAAGGATTGCCAAAATTTCCTCTGTGACGACTTGTCTGACTTTCTTAAGATTAGCTGGAGCTAATAGATAGATAGATGGTTCATAGTTATATGAAGACTAACTTTAACAATCCATAAAGATTCCCTTGGGCTGAGCGTTCGAATTTGTTACAGATTTCGTGCGTTCAAGCTGAGTGTGTTTTTAAACTACGCTAAGAAAGGTCTGACTGTTTTCTGCGTAAGAAATGTAACATTAATCCACCTTAAAGGGGGCTGAGAAACTGTCTCCTAAAGCTAAGGGTTTTTCCATCAGTTTTACTTATGAATTTTCTCTGTATATCATATGTGAGTAGCAGTGGCAGAGTTATTATTGGGGAGTATAAATCATGATGATTTCTCAGCACTGAACACGTAGGTTTGGAGTTGAATGTAGTGTTTTGAGGATACAGAAGGAGTAACTAGAGTGATATGAAAATAATATGATTCATTTTGTACACTTATGGGTATTATGAATTCTATTTTGAGGAGGATGCTTACTCGACAGTTAAGTCTAATGCAATGCGATCCTTAACTTGAGCTTGCTTGTTCCCTGTTCACTGCTGGATTGAGCAAGATGGATGAGTCTTGTAACAATGCTTTTTTCTAGTAGTAAAATTGCATGGAATATTTAACAAGTGGGTTCGACGACATAAGAACAACACTTGCTTTATAATAGTGGGATACTATTCAATGCGTTAACTAACTTACCTTGAACAAGCTTCGTATAGTTTACCAATAAGCTAGTTTCTCTTGTCATATTGCATTGCCAACGAGAAGCGATTGGCATGAGTTTTCGTAAGTACTACGCTTCGACTACCGTCAGTAATAAGGGGTCATTTGTTTTCGAATCTGTTTAAAAACATACAATTTCAAAACATAAACATGCTAAAACTTCTTTTGAATGTTCAGGCTGTATATAGTTTTCAACGTAAGGCCTCAAAACTTTTATAAAACCTAATTAAGCCGAACAAGGATCACTTATTAGTGGCGGAAACAGAACTATGAAGTTTAAGACTACCAACCAAGATGCTGTATAGAATTATGCTACTACCCCTTTTATAAACATAAAAAGCCCTATTTAAGTTTACTCCCAGGGTGGCCTGATCTATTGGTCGTAACGTTTAATAATAATGACAATAATAAAAGCGACTCAGATTCTGCACCTCAACTGCTGTTTGTAGACGAATGCTTGTCTTCAGTGAAAGGCCTTGCTGGCTGCCTACTGACTGCACTGTGTAAACAGTTTATGGATTAAGACGGGAATGGGGGAAAGTTTCAAGTGTTCACCAGAAATCTACAACTGAAAGCTGAAGCTGAGTAGGAGAATGTTGTAGCCGGTTGACTATGTTTAACACGGGGTTATCGTATTTATACGCACATTTAATATACTAATATACCTTCATATTAGAACAGACTTTTTACATTTAGTTTAGCAAAAAGATAGGGTTCTTACTCTCTACTTCATAGATGAAGAAAGATTAGTTCCCCGTCAAACACATTAGTGCTTCTGCTTAGGCATAGCTTGGGTTGATTATTATGAAATGGGTATTAGTACCGCATAGAAAGGTTTATCTTAAAAGAAATATCATAATGTTGTGTTCTTATTTTGGTTAGCTGGAAGAGAGAAAGAGAGAGTTTCTTAATGTTTGATACGGGCTTTTAAAGTTTATGCATCAAGTAAAAACTAATGACTCTTTCTCTATGGGAGGGATGTACATATTTATAGAGAATGGGATGATCATAGTAATAGTAATAGTAATAGTGATAATGATAGTTGGATTTCATATAAAGGGATGGAAGACGGAAGAGAGGAGGGTGAGGGAGCTCTAGGTTTTTACTCGGAAAAAGTTGTGCTAGAGGGTTTCGATTTTTTGGAGCTATTGGGTAAGATAAATTGGAATTGTAAATGTTAGTCGAGACAGATTCAGGGGATAATTGGGTTTGAGTGAGGAAGACAGTGGATAAACTACAACAAGAAATTAACTAGCATTATTACTTTTTGGTGGTTATTGTGACGGCCTTTCTGCAATGGAACCTTGCAGTACTCCTCGGTTCTGCAATTACTTTTGGGTTATCTTGCAGACGGCCAAATTGTCCCTAATTCATAGAATGTAAGGCTATTGTACTGATAAGGTGATAAGTGAATCCATAGGCAGCAGTTCCAGTTTACAACTAGGATGCATTTTAAGTTAATGATTTGCTAGAACTAGAACCATATTTATGAAGAGGTGTACTAACTACAGATTATAAAAATTGTAAAGAAGTTAACGACAGATATCTCAGAAATTGACTTAAAGCAGAGACCCGTTTAAGGATAGTGCTTACGATAGTACTAAATATTGCATTTTTCTTACTGAGTATAACTGAGTTGAAGTAACAACTAAGTCGTTAACCCTGTCCCTTATACAGAATGATTTTCATGGTTTACAATATAATGGATTCAGGGAACCATGATTTATCTTTGGACTGCGGCTTCGTGTAAATTGTAACAGTTCACTGATGAGTAAAGCTTGAACTTAGCTAAGTTCACTGCAGTCGAGATTTCTACTTTCAAACTGTGAAGCGTACTTAAGGCAGTTTGTATACCACCGGCAGTTTAATAAGGACCATTCAGTTGAGAAATGAATTAATGTATTATGAAAATGTATACGTATAAAATGAAGTACAGTTATCGAGAAAAAATGACTTACCTTCGAGGATAGAAATTAGATCCTGTCTGTAAATATCCCCAAACTGCTATCTCTGCTCAAAATTTCGACTTCAGTTCTTCAATCAACTGGGTAAATTATCACTTCAGAGGAAGTCAAATATACTAGAGAAACGTGTCCTAGTACAAAAACGCACTCACTCCTTTAGCATTTCTAACCATGAAAAAGTGTTTTTTACACGAAATAACAACGTTATTTAATATTAAAAACAAGCTCTTCCTGGTTGAAAGTAAGATGAAAGTAGTTGAGTCTGAAGCGATAAATTACCCAAGCGTAAGCAAAAAATGTATTGGTACCAGCATCATTGACTTGACTTAAACGGTATCAATGTTAGTAATAGAAAACGTAACAAAAATGTACGGAAGAGAAGAAACTAAGTGAAGTTATTTTATCAGAATGTGTCCGTTAGAAGTTCGTGGGCTTTAGTATTAGTTTCTACGATCGTATAGCTAAAGTATCATACTTACCCACACAAGATACAAAATTGTGTCCCCTTTTCTCATGCCAATGTGATGGAAAGTCTTAGTACATTTTCAAGCTCCTTACTTATGGCGTATTCTTCCTTGGTGGAAAAAGTGTTTTGGGAAAAAGTAGCAGGAAGGGTTGAATTTTAGAAAAGAGAAAGTCAAAGTAAGACAAGCCAGCAGGCTGAGAGGAAGATGAATGGAATATGGGGGATATTATTATGAAGGATGGGCAATGATACATGAAAAATGAGGAAATACAGCTCAACCAAGCTTGAGAATTCAATAGATCCTTCCAAATAGGGAGATGTTCTTGACTCCCTCCAGTCGCACACCGGCCACCCATCAACGGCAGATTTTTATATTTTTAGAGCCCTTGAGTTGACTTAACTCAAAGTCATCACACAGCGACAACGACTGCATGTCATACTTTTTGCACTGACCATGTTATTCTGACACTGGTGTTGTGTGTAAGGTTCCAAATGTAATAATAGTAATGAATCCGGGTAGAAAATATCAACGTATTGAAATGCGTTTTCTATATTAATTCCACACAGTTCAATGCCTTCCCCAGGAGTTTTTAGTTTAAGAGCATCCTTGAGGGAACAGAATGATTGATACGGGAAAATATTTCAGATGGTTTTAGTTATATTTAAAAAAAAAAAAATGTGTATTTCATTTGCTTGAATTTTGCTTAATAAAAGTAGAGGAGAAAGCGTAATAACCATATATATAATTATATATTGTGAGTGACTGCATGTTTTTCCTACGAATATTTTTAACTTGTGCAATTTTCACTCAATCCTAAGTTTATTAATAAAGGACAAAAAAGTAGATTCTACATTGTACCCGCTTGTTTGTATTTATAAAAAAAATAATAATGCATCGTGATAGCTATCAAAATTAGTACAATTCGTTGTGAAACCTCCAAAAAGGCACGTTTACACTTCTGCTACGATCAATATTTGATATTTGTCTAGGATAAGATTACTTTATGGATTCTAGAGTTTGATTATTTTTTCATTTACAGGTTACAAATGGAGCCAGCCTTCGATTCCTCAGAGGTTGCAATCATTGGACTCAAATTCTTGCCAGTCAAGAGTGAAGCAAAGCAAACTAATGAATGTTGCACTTGCAACATGCTGAGATTCCTGAAATAAGCGTTAATTTTTACATCTCATCTTCACACATTAATTTTATTTGAGACCAACTAAATTCCAAACCAAATGAGAAAAGGCCGTAGATCCCGAGCCCAAACATTTTTTGCGAGAGTTTAATAAAAGAGGACCTTTTGCAATCCAGTTGAACATGCAACAACCAACAATCCAGGACCATTATCGAATCAAGGATTACAGATGGAGGTTAAATTGAGGAAATAAATCGAGGAAACCAAGTAAATTGAGGAAAGTGGAGGAAGGACCACCAACTACACTGCATAGAGTATTGGTTCAGGTGGTGAAAAAGGGTTTAGTCTGTTTACCGGATGGAACTAGATATTTCTACAATGACATTTTGCTACTTCCTCTCCCTTACCGTACACTCTTAAAACTTTAGTAAACTCCCTACAGATTTTTAAGTTGTCTTCGGTTTAACAATACCTTTTCGCGAGTTAAGGCCGGAACCTTCATTATTCTAGGAGTATGCCTTTAACGAGATATATATCCTCGTCTTGAGAACTTTACAACTTTAAGTTTATTCTACTTACTACTGCTGCTGAATCTGTCACGTTTCCTTTCTGAGTATATTAGGAGAAAATGGCACAAACTTAAAAAGTTAACAGAAGTCTGGACACCTTTCCCTTATAAATTTGGTGTAGAGAAAACACATTCAACCTCTTCTTTTTTATGTTTCTCAAATCTCACTCAACCTTTTCATTTTTAACGTATAAAAATGCTCAATCAAACACGTAGTGCAGCTTCTACCGTTGCTGCACATCCCTCCAACTTATACTTTCAACCATCTGCTAACGCTTATAAGGATTTCATGGCAATGGTCGTTTTGATGATGCCATTGTCAGCCCAGTAGCAGCTATGATCAGCAACATTATTTTGGTAAATGAGAAGGCAATTATCTAATTACTGATTGCTTCCAGTCCCAAAAAAGACTTGAACAGTTGTGTTGCAGTTCAATCAAAGT
This sequence comes from Hydroisotoma schaefferi, assembly GCA_034682405.1. Taxonomy (NCBI): domain Eukaryota; kingdom Metazoa; phylum Arthropoda; class Collembola; order Entomobryomorpha; family Isotomidae; genus Hydroisotoma; species Hydroisotoma schaefferi. The sequence goes on along the minus strand of JAQFZX010001036.1, from coordinate 11,806 downwards.
TTGACTTGAACTTAGCCAGCCATGCGACTGATGCTCATTCTCCTCAGTGTTATTACCATCAACTGCCAAAATGTGAACGAGAATTCCACCACTCAGTCCACTGTTCATTTCCTCCCTGTTCAAATGGCACTTGGGGGAGGACCGAATTCGAACAACGGTGGGGACAATGATAACGGTGGCGGTGATCTTGATGGGGCTCATCATGGATGGAACAATGGTGGAGGTTCTGGCACCAGTTATAACCCCACAGGAGCCGAATCCAATAACGCCTTTTCTGGTGTAAGTGGTAGTAGTTTAGGCTTAGGAGATGGTGACTTTCTTAATCCCGACCTACATTCGGTGCTTACTGGAGTTAATATTGATGTTGGAGGAATAAATGGTGGTGGTGGGACTTCTTCAACTCCTGGGGATAATTCTAGATCTAGGGTTATAGAAACTAAGTACGGTCGTGTCCAAGGACTAAGCATTACTTTGGCTCAGGGGAGGAATAATCCACTGAAAAATAAAATTGTCGAGGTAAGTAACTTAGAATACCCTAAGGTAAATGTAACATTACAATTAACCAAAAATAAATTGTAGCCATCAAAAGAGCTGGGCGTGGGCCTTTATGAACACAGCCTAAATAAGTTATCGGAAATTTTATATAATGACCGGAAAACCCAAAAGCGAAAGGCATCGTTTTGACTGGTCTTAAAATAGCATGCTCTTACCCATACCCTCACTACTTTAGAATTGTTAAAGAGCTAAGATATGTTTGATTTCGGTGTGTGTGTGCGTGGTAACTTTGTAGATCACAGACGGTGACAGAAAGATGCTATGATAATAAAATAAGTAACTTGACTTCCAACCTCAATCTTAAGGAAGTTGTGGCAGGTAGCCGTTTAAAGCTTTCTTCACTACCATGCTTTGAAAGAGTAGTAGTTACAAGTTGTAGCAATTAGGAAGACGGAGAGTGAAAGAATTGAGAAACTAAATAATTCCACTTTCAATTAACGTGTGCAAAGTTAGTTTCTAAACTCAGTACTATCACTATAGTATACACAAGGAGGCAAGCAACTCATTAGACAATCAATAGAAAAGATACACAGAGTGAAAACCAGCTCTTGACGATTCTGCCTTCTGCCTGATGATGATCAGCACTTCGGCGATGTTGATTTAATTTACCAAAAGGACCCTGTAAATGCTTTAGAATCCTTACTGAAAGGCAGATTCTCAATTATTACATGATCAACATGAAGCCCTATCTCAGACAAGGCTATAGGCTCGGTTAATTTCCTGTTTGAAAATTTTATCACCAATAAACCTTGTTCTTTCTTTTTTTACTTTAGAGTTCAAGTTCCAAAAAAGTATTACAAAATAATGCAAAGTTGTATAAAACAATTACAAACTTGCAACAAAACCGTTTCAACCAAACGTAATTCCATCCCATTATAAAATTAAAGATTGAAATTCTACTCTCAGGTTTCCGTTCTGTTTAGAATTTTACAAAATAATTCCACCGTATATTTCGATATCTGACGACTACGCTTCAAAACACCTCTCTGTATGTATGTTACATGCAAAAAACAAAGCTTCTCCGTTGAAAATACAAATGCTAAATGTAAACCTTAGCTTATATGACTACTATAGAATCGTTTTTTCGGGAGACTGAGCAACTGAGTTTACCTTGTAAAAGTTAGTGTGCCTGAAGGGGTAAATTTTTTCTGACCGTTTACATTGTGTAACTATTACTGTAAACAGGTTTTTGTTGGGATCCCATATGCTTCACCACCAATTAAATCTCATCGATTCGGACCAACGCAAACACCAGTTCCGTGGGAAGGGATCAGGGATGCTGTAAAACCAGGATTCGTCTGTCCTCAGGTTAGTTGCTTGGTTAGGTAATTAATTATTCGCTAAGTGATGAGTAATTAGCTCCAGATTTAGTCACCATACTCATCTTTTCCCACCACCATTCTTCTCTTTATACTTGACATGAAATTCTACAACATTATGGCCCAATGATAAAGAACCTTGGGGTTAAAATGAATTTGACAAGAGATGCATGCACTCAGTACTTGTTATTGCTACCTCAAGTCCAGTAACTATTTTAATACCGATTTTTTTGTTGAAAGGGATTTAGTTTATGCTGATTTGTTTTTCTACTGCTTAGTATCACAGATTTGTAACATTCCCTAACGAATAGTAAGGAGTCATCACAAGCCATATTTAATTAATTTTATACTCTATGTATCATTCTATCCAGCTAGCAGGGCTAAAATGACTGAAGGTTCATTATATATGAAGTTGGATGAGGTAGCTTCTCTTGTAATGTATTTAAATGAGAAAGAGAGCTAGATTTAATTTATTTTGTCCTGTTTGCATATTTGCACACTGGGTAAAACCCCGGCCCACAACTACCATACCTAACGGTACCATCTATTCTTAGTGGTAGTAATCATCGTAGACAATAATGATCAAAACAAAAGGATTATAATGGGAGGATAGTGGTGGCTGTGGTGGTTAACATGGTTTATTGTAGAATAATTGAATTGTTGAGCATGTTTATGTACTTAGTCAGCTTCCTATGTAGAATGAGTAGTGCCCCACTCGCACTCCCTCGATTGGATACATTTCTATGGACTAACAGACATCGTTTTTGCATTTAAATGCTTTCCGCTGTAAACATTTCACTGGCCCTTATTTATAGGTAGAGCTAGAGAGGAAAGCCCATCGATCGACCAGTTATTTAAACACTTCATGTACCTACTTTCTGTAGGTATTTTCATGTATTTTCTGTACACATCTAACTTAGATTATTAGATTATTCATTGATTATCATTAACAATTATTTCCTACGTATTTCAGATGATGCCAGACATTCGGAATGAAACGCTGGCCCTAAAAGAGATGCCGAAAGGGTATCTAGAATATTTGAAGAAAGTTGAGCCCTACTTACGAAATCAATCTGAAGATTGCCTCTATCTAAACATTTACACGCCGACAGGTAAGTACTAACTGAATTACTGTTGTATTTGAGTTAGCTGTAGGGAAAGTGGAGTGGGGGCAGCAACAACCCTAAAGAAAGGGTCCACTAGTACATCATACAGTCATTGGAGGTATTTAAAGTAGACTGGTCTAATTTAAGTGCACTAACCTAGGGCGTTCTTTATTTTGTGATTTTTAGCTGAACGATAGTACCCAGAGTACCTTCATGAGAAACTTTTTGTTGGAACAGCGGCAGTTTTATAGGTACCCTTGGTAGTCCTTCGTCTCAGAAAGAACTACTGATGTGATTTGGTCATGTTATACGGATGGGTTGATTGCTTTTCTTTACTTTATTCTTTTATTTGTCTTGTTAATGGCATAGATAGCCTTAGAAAATGAGGGTGAATTGTGGCAGTGGCGAAGAAAGAGAGTTTTTAAGACAAATAAGAAGCTGTCTAGAGGTTAGGAAAGTAATAATAATTACTTAACTTCTTCTTTACTAAAACGTGTGGTACTAGCAGTAGCAGTGCGCTATATGGATTTAGAGCATTCAACTTCTTCCGTTATTTTTCAAATTGCCTTAATGGTTCGGAAAAAGGTTATAAATCTTTTGAGATTGAATGGTATTTTATAGTATGTGTGCTATTAATGCGATAGCAGTGGCAAACGCTCGAGAGTTGTACCTACTACGGATAGTCCGTATGCTTGCGTACTCTTTCTGATTGTAATTTGATGAATGGAAAGCAACCAGTAAATATTCAATTTACGAAACAATGTGTAATGACGGAATATATATGGTTGTGTTAAATTATCTAAAAGTTTTGAAATCTGTATAAGAAAGAAAAGCTTTCTTGCTAGAGAAGTCTAAAACTAAATACTAAACTTTACTTTAATCTTGACAACGCTTGCTTGTCTCCTCCGCAAAATTATTTACCCATCCTAGGCAGAACAACTGAGAGAGATCCTTTAATATACAAACGCCAATTTATGTGTAAGGTAAGTAAATCTTCGATAATGAACCAAGATATAGGGTCAATCGGAGCTTTTTATAGGGCTTTTCTATTTACAACTTTCTCCCTGTCGATTTCTCCATCTGCCAAGCCCAAAAGCCAAGCCAGTAAGGATACTGGTGGATATGGCAGCTGCAAATGCCAGGAAAGTTAACTTTGACTCAGAGCCTGTCTGAGAAAAGTCTAGTATGATATTTAAGTACAAGGTAATAAATATCTAGAATGCCGAGAGGTTATCTCCACCGGATAGTATAGGAAAGATAAGATACCCATCCGAATTTTAAGACTTAAGTTCTCTTTCAATCAGCATCTTCCCCATTAATCCTCCTTTGCCTTGATTCCGCTCCTGTGTGGAAAGTAGACAGTTTCTTTTCATTAAATGGGCTATTACCAGTTTACATTTACCTAACTTTTACCTTAAATTTAGTAGGGAATTGTTAGAGTTTATATAGGTAGCTTGTCAATCACCGGTTGCTCGAGTCTTTATCGTCTACCTCTGCTGCTGGTTGGATCCCTCAAAGGATTTAAGTTCTGCTAAAGAACTTCCTATAGGTATCCAATATTGGCTAGAAAAAGTGGTCGGAACTTGTTGTTGAAGCAGTAAAGTTAAGGGATTGGTCAAAATAAAAGTTTTGCTGGACTGCTACTGATCTTGATTGACAGAAGAAGAGAAGGATTCCCTTCGCTACAGACAACAGATTGAGCTGGACTAAGCATTCGTTTACATGTTAGCAGTTTTTATGTTGACAGGAGTTGCAATTGACACGGATACCGAGTTTGTTTTACAGGCAATGGAAACTAATTCGGATGATTTTACTTGTTATTTGGGAGAGCTCAGTGAAGGCAATGTAATAGGGAAGTAATAGGGGCATATCATCGCAGTTTTTGAATGCTGAGTATTTTTTAGATTATCTGAAAATATTGACGCGCTTATATAACAGAGAATGTAAAATCGGTGGAACTGAAAGTGTAGAATCATGCAAGAAACAACGTAGGCTATTTGGCTACAGAATTAATTCTTTTGAGGGAATTGAGGGAAGATTTTGCAGAAAGACAATTTTGTAAAGTAAAATCTTTACCAGACCATTGATAAGGGAAGGCAGGACTCGTCTTCTGTCTTATGTATGAACAAGAAGATCAAAGAAGAACATCAGGCTGAATCCATATTTGCGAACTTCGATAGATCTTTTTACTTTACTGTTTATGACTGCTTAAAGAAAAATATAAATCCGTTGCAGAACTACTGGGCTTTAGATCAAAAGGAGTTGTTAATCTAGGACGTGGGTGTATGTATATTGTACTTAAGAGTTCATGGAGAACATCGTTTCAAGTCTTCACTAGACAAGAAGCCGGTAGATTTCAGAATAGTAATAAAATAGAAACAAGAACGGCCAAAAATAAAAACTTTTCGGATTAAAGCAGGGAAGTTGGGTCGAGACGAGAGAAGAGAAAAGGGATGAGATTATGTTTGGTTTGTCAACTCAACTATCGGTCCACTTACCAGAATTGTGTCTTTGATTGAAGTGAAGTGAAGCAGAGCTACTGAAAAGATCGCGAAGTCTTGATTCATCAGACGCTGCTTAAAAAGAGAAAAATTGACATAAAATTACATCGAACCTACTCAAATAATAATCCAATTAGCTTAACAAATCCTCTTTGTAGTCTTGTTTGTTTTTTTTACTTGTTTTAAGGATTCGAATGCATTATTAAGCTTCTGAGAGACTCCGGTTACTTACCAGTTTTATGAGACATGACTTAAGAGCAAGGCTAAGCTCAACATTTGGCAAAAGTCTAAGTCAAGGGGTGTTATCCATAAAACGTTTAAAATAGTCTTGGAGTTTTAAGGTAGGTGAAGTGAAGTCAGATACAGACAGACTGAACTACAGCGTTTTTATAGAAGTTTCTTGCAACTACTGTCACTGTACATTCTAAGATAGTTTAAATGTGGGGTGATAGTAAGCTTTGAAACGTGTTGTTTTTCAAAAATCTTAAGCTTCTAAAAATATTCTTAATCTTGAGATGGTAACAACATAAAATAAACCTACGACGGACCGTATGCTATTATGCAGGTAAAGTCCTGTACCTGTCTTATTTGTAGAATATCGAATAAAAAGTACATACCGTATTTCCCGAAATAATGTCTAGTAACAGGAATAATCTTATCCATGTTAATAGAATTTGATTTTTCCTTCGAAATAATAATTCCCCTGGGGAATTTCGAAGGGAACTACGGTACTATACACAGCACTCTGCCTAGAAGCATCAAGAATTGGTTCAATTGTCTCAGCAATTTCCTCATGGTAGCCTCAAGTCCGGAAATGAAATGACAGTCATCAACCCCGCTTATCCCTACTTTCTCTTCACCACATGTTTCTCATCTTTCTTTTTACTATCCACAAAAAATAATCAAAAAGCCAGCTCTAGTATTAACTGATGAGTAGCACAAGGACCACACTAGCACCACCATCTCCACTTGCACATCAGGAGGCTTCAAGAAAATGAAGCCCACAAGCGCTTTACCAGCCAGTCAGCAGTAATACGTTGAGAAATCTAAAAACGTACACAAGTAGTAACTCATTGCGGCAGTTCTTATGTTTCAGCGTCCATGAGGTACAACCGTACAACACAGCCTGGCTAAAGATAAGTTAGGATCTCTCGTATTCAAGTCGCCAGTGCCATATGTCCTCGAACCAAACCAAACCAACCAGCCACCTACACTCTTTTGTACAAAGTCCTAATATCCTCCAAGCCATCGAACAAACCACATCAAAGCCACCATACCAACTCCATATAGAATATTGTCTTTCACCTTGTTGTTATTCTATTTGCGTCCCATACAAACGGCTCATGGAGAAAGACTGACGTCTGATTTCCTACCGTCACTACTATCCTACTTCTCAATATAACGGACCGACGAGCTCTACTAACATTACTGCAATTACTATCACCAACTTTAGATGGATAGAGCTCACTTCTACTTTCTGAGCTGTATATTCCAAATGCGTTCCATCTGCTGTGCCATCGATAAAAACCTAACCTTCTACTTTGGACACTTTGTATTACTAATAGCTATAGTTTGAAGACAACTGCAAAAGCTTTTACTGGGGTTGGTTGTAGTAAGATAAGATTGGGACTGCCTAAGGAAAGGAGTATTGTTATTTATTTGGTGCTGGGGTAGTAACTGATTGGCATAAATGATACATTGTTTATTTGTATCTATTTCTATTGCATGCAATACTAATAAAAGTGTTCTATGATTTTAATGCTAAACTATTCATTGAAATGACTCGTACGTAGGGTCTTAGAATTGGATTTATAGATTTTATATTTCAGGTTTTAGCCCAGTCCATTTGGCTTATGTAGCCACGCAGTCCGTCCGTGTGTGTGTCTGCGTGTCGCCTCGATAACTCGAGAAATAATGACACCACCGCCCCGGAATTTTGCATAGTGGGTCCAGGGCCAATTTTGAGGTTTAAGTTCGTAAATCAGCCCGATCGGTCCACGCAGTGACCCGTGGGGGTCAAAATGACCCCCACTGGTCTTAAATTTACAAAAATATTGTTCTTCTACTTTTGCTAAAAAGTAACAAAGAAATGATTATTTTTGGCAAAATCCAAAGTTTCAGGTACCCGTGGGGGTCAGATGGACCCGATAGTGTGAAAAATACCCAAAGCATTGTTGCTCTACTTTTGCACAAAAGTAACAAAGAACTGATTATTTTGGACAAAATCCAAAGATTTAGGTATCCGTGGGGGTCAGATGGACCTAATAGGGTGAAAAATTTCGAAAGGGTTGCTTTTGAAACAAGTTTAAAAATCCTCGTGTTTAAGAAAACCAAACGAAAGAGCAAGAAGGTACGGGGTGTGGGGGCTGTGCCCCCACATAAATACAGGAGAAATCAACTAAGCCGCTTTTATTGTGATTGTAAAAGGAAAAGGATAAGGTTAAAGGATAGAACAGCACCCGTAGGTGATATCAATTGACTGGGCTAATATAGCTGCTTGGAGGAGTTTTTATGCATTGAAAAGTAGAAACTTCCCAAGTTAGTTTGGTTTTATAGCTATATTCTTTGAAAAGATGAAACGCACCGGTTACATAATACGATTCAAAAAAGGTTGCATAAACTTATATTTCTGAATTCGTTTGTAAAGAAACGAGAAATTGCAAAAGTGAAAGTCCCATACGGTTGCATCAGCACCATGTGAAAGTGAATATCTCAGCTTCCATGTCAACTTTTCTACTTTACCCTACTTCATAACATAGAATGTCTATCGTGTTTTGCCATCGGTGGCACGTTGACAGTCCGAACTGACGTCCGCTTTATCATAACAGATGCACGTGGCTGGGATAAAAGATTCGGTAGAATAATTTCGCCACTCGTGGTTCCTTGTAGAATTGTGTATACAATTTTTACAAGAATAAATAACAAGAGGATAAATAACAATAGTTAGGATAGATCGTTGCAAAATCTGTATCTGTTGCAAATAGTTGTGTGGACAAGTACCAACGGTTTAATATCCAATTTTGTAAAAGACACCCTGTCAAAAATAAAAAGGGAGGCTGACAAATGAAAAGATGCCTTTTAAAAAGGTATTAAATTTGCAATTAAACTTCAACCTATACAGCAGTGAAGAAGATAAAGAAGTCAAACCACTTTATTAAAATACATATATTTGTCAAAAGACTTCATAAGAATTTTTCCGACAATCTGCTATGTGAACGCTTGAAGTTTAGTAGTACTGAACTGTCAACTGTACTGTTGCAGCAAAAGGGAAAATAGCATGTCAGAAGATCACAAAGCTCTTTAGGAGAATGATCGCTCTTCTGGTTATTCCCTCGCTTACTTACATCTATTGACTCTTCACTGTTCTTTTTGCGAAGGAAGAAGTCATTTCACCATTGATCTTTGAAATATATCAACTGTACAGATTTACTTTGAGAATGTCGATGCTTCCAAGTATATTCAATTTACTTGCATTCAACTTGAAAATGTTTTGAACAATATGATTTAAATTCTTGAATGCCAATAGACGTATTCAGTCTTACGGTTTATACCGTTTCAATCCCATTTACGCTTTATTTTGATAATTATTTTGTATTATGTTGAAAGTATCTGTTTGTGTTTTTTAACATTGAGTTGGCTTGCATAAATAAATACCTACCATTAAATACGGTAAATCACAGGTTAGCAATGCATCGATCGTTGTACTACGCATAGAATTTGACACCACTTGCTGGCTAATTTAGACTTAGTGCAACGACAGTTAAAGACCTAATAACGACGATTCTTGGAAACTCGTTGGAATAAAGTCCTTATAAGTAAAACCTTGAAAACATGGAGAATTTGAGCAGGAGAATTCATACCGTAGGCATTTCATTGTCAAGGAATTGTCCTAGAGCATAGAAAGTCTAAGCTACTTATATTTTTCAACTTTTATCTAAGTTGTCCCAACTCTCTCTTCCTTGGTCCGTGTCGTAATCCCCTTGACACTTTTCAATTGTCCGTGTGCATCCGTCCGTTCTTAAAGATTTCTCTTGTCTCTCTTTCGCTCCTCTTACAAAAAAATGCATACCTACTTCAAATGACAAAGACAGACACAGCAAGACAAGACTTTTCCCTTTCTTAAATATGTGAGCTACCAGTAACCTAGATGCAACCAGAACCAAGTTAATCCACATTCAGTAAGAAAGGCTCAAAGTTTAAAAGTGCAGCAGCACATTTTCTTCTACTCATGGGTCTTGAAAAGACACCTTTGTTTCTGGATTTATAAAGCACCCCAAGACGCAATTACTGTTGCAAGTAGGTTTTAGTTTAGGTTCAATAATATCATTTTATTTTTAAATTCAGCAGGGAAAAACATTACAGTGACAGTAGGCGTTTGCGTTACCTTGAAGAGAATTAGTTTCGCTCTAAGGAAAGGTTTTGTAAATCGATGTTTCTCGGAAACAGTCTTTGAATAATTTAGGCTTCCACGTAAGGATTCATTTTAACTAATAAGGCAGTCTAAATGAAACCTGATGACAGGAGTGAAAGGGTATGATTTATTGCCAAAACTAACACTTTTCAAGTAGAAGCAGAACTCAAGAGAAGGGGCTTGCTATAGCTATATAAGAGCAAATTTAAACGATTTTACAGTAGTGTACAGAATCCAATCAATGAGTTACATTTTCTTTTTACTGAATTTAGCCTAATTTACCAAATCAAAAGCACTACTACGTACCGAAAGAACTGACGATATAGCTTGCCAATCAAACAGTTAATTAAACCAAGTCGCAAGGCAAAGATCCGTGTAAAGAAGTTTCATGTCATGACCTTCATGGCCAATCACACGGAAATTAAGGTTCCTTCCAAATGCAAGCTTTTCTTATTCTAGAGAAGGGAGTCTGCATTCAATTATTACTCTTGTGGTAAGTTTATTATTATAACTGTGGTATAAACCACTAGCAAAGTACAGCTTATGTTGAGTCATTTCATTCTCATCGATATTCAATGGATGGATGAGATGAGTCTAGAGACTGCGGTAAGAAGCAACCTTGAAGAAAAGCTTTAGATATTTGAGTAGGAATAACAAGAGACACAGAGCAGCCTACTGTTCTATTTTATTGCAATAATATCATCAAATCATTCTCTCTGCATTGTACTCTTTATTGGTAGCGTCTAGACCAACAGTCAAGAATGTTAGAGCTGTGAAGCATTTCATTTTGTTAGGCACAAAATAGTGTTATAACTAACACATCTCTTCTTTCTTCTTCTATGCCTATGAAATATGAAGAAGACGTTACAAAGGATAATAGCTACTGGTCATCGTTTCTGGACAAATAATGGCTACTCTTCGTCCATTTATTTTTACTCTTACATAGACAACACCACCACCACCCTACATACAGCAGTTGCCTACCCGACATTAAGGTCCAAGAGTATTTCAATTCGGAGAAATTTTTATCCAATAACTACAGAGATGTCGAGAAGCTCACACTGGCTCCCCGTGCCCTTCCTGTGTAAAAAGTGAAGAATTATTAAATATAAAATATTGTATGAAACTGAAGGGAAAGTAAGTAAGGGAGTCGTGGGAGGCCATTTAAAGTAAGTTGTACTAGCAGCAGCAGGCGAGAAAAATAAGGTAGTATTTCATCGTTGGGAAAAACTTAGAAGAGAGGGATGTCCTCTTCCAATAGCAGGGTTTCATTTTTTCCAGCACACACAAAACTTTCTCCGAAGAAGATTAAACTCCCTGTCAAGGCGTGACGGATCACGCTGGGATGGTATTAGCTCAGCATCGCACACAGCTTTTTTAGCCCATTCTAGGGCTATAGGGATTACCTTGTCCGTCCGTCTGTCTGGCAACACGATAACTTTCGGATAAATGATGCTACGCGTTCCAAATTTTGCACAGATCGTGAAACGGTCCAATCTGAGACTAAGTTCGTAAATAAACCAAATCGGTCCACAAACTGAACCATGGGGGTGAAAAAAACCCCAATGTGTAATTACCACTAATTAATAGTTAGTCTAAGTTAAAGTAATATTTATATAAGTAAGTAATATTTAGTAATATTAGTCTAATTAATCACTCTTCAAAAATACCTACAATGGAATAGCAGCCCAGACACCAATGCTAGACGCTTATAAGTTTCCGATCCAGTATAACTTAACTTCGGATATTTAGGTAGGTATGCAACTTTTATGACATGCTGTCCGCTGTCGAACTCTTTATTTCCTAAAAGTCTTTTTCCTAAAAGTCTTTTTCCTAAAAGTCTTTTTCCTAGAAGTCGTACCAAAATGCTTGCCTACAAGTCTTTTTCCTAGAAGTCGTACCAAAATACTTGCC